>JADLZL010003259.1:0-70593 GCA_015844335.1 Chrysopogon serrulatus | reverse complement strand
TTTGAGAAGTCGACGGGGGAGGGGGTGGTGTGAGAGCGTCCCCACCTGAATTTATATTGATCTTTGGCCCTGTAAAGCCTGATGGTTTACAAACAGTTTTTGTTTTGCATGGATATGCTTATAGTTTACATTGCAATAGAAATGGCTGCACACCAAGCTGTAGCAATAGCTTTGTCCTTTCGCGGCAGTCTAGCACCCCAAAGGTGAGCCTCCGTCTTGCATGCTGCTAGCGCAGCAGTTAGACTTGTTCGATCAGACCTGAACACAATGTTGTTTCGCCTCTTCCAGATGTGCCAGCAGCACAGAAAAAATGAAAGTATTGAAGAATTTGGCAGGGATGTTTGCAGGTGGCCGGATCTGTCTTAGCGCCTGGACGGGCCAGTGCGCTTCAGCCGTGATCTGAATTGAGTTCCAAAACTGCTGGGCATGAGGGCAACCAAAAAATATGTGTGCCGCTGTTTCTTCAGCTGCCTGACAGACTTCACAGATAGTGTTGTCGACAATCCCTTTCCTTCTCAATGTTGTCTTGCACTTGATTCTCTCCTGAGACAGCAGCCAAGCGAAAAAATTTGACTCTTGGTGGGGCTTTGTTATGCCAGATGAAGTCGGCCCATTCATCATTTGTGGAATGAGCGCTCTTCAGTGCCCTGTACAACATTCCGGCATCAAGTTCACCACTTCTTTTGAGCATCATGCTACGCCTCTGATCCATGTCTCCGTTGAGGGTGCGTTGGTTCATGATCACAGTAATCTGAAGCAGTTGCTCCTCGGCCTGAATGGAGATGCGGGTCGCCAGTGTTCGCTGTAGCTCTCCCTCAAATGCCTGCTTCACCGAGATCTCTTGTTTTCGGCAGTGGCTGTATTGTTCAGGAAACTTTTCAGCCATGCTGTCTTGACCATCCCACACATCATGCCAAAAGGATGTTGTGTCTCCATTGCCCAAGGATACAGTTGTCAGTGCACGGTATAGAGGTAGTAGAGATCTCAATGTTTGCCAATGTGGTCCATGCAGATTCCCTGTCAGAGAGGCAATGCTTGCGTTCTGTCGTACCCATCTTGCCCAGGAAGATGCATTATTTGAGTGTAATCGATGTATCATTTTTATCAGCAAGCAGGTGTTCTGTAGCCCGAGGTCCTTGATGCCGAGCCCGCCCTTGTCCTTCAGGTCACAGACACGTTCCCATGCCACCATAGATTTCCCTTTGGAGTTTGTGTCGGATCCCGCCCAGAGAAACGATCTTCGCCGGCGATCGACCTGATCAATGATTCCTGAGGGAATTTCTAGAGCCGCCATTGCATATATTAGCTGGTTGTCTAGGACAGAGTTAACAAGGGTTGCTCGTCCAATCTGATTTAGTACCGAAGATTGCCATCCTGCCAAGTAACGATCACATTTTGATATGTTTGGAGCAAAAGCCGAAAGGCGTAGCTTGCAATTTGATAGCGGAAGGCCAAGATATGTCTGAGGGAACCCTTCTCGCCTACACCCCAGGGCTGTGATGCATGCTGAGACGTTATCTTCATCCATGTGTAAAGGAACTGCAGTGCTCTTTGAGTAGTTAATTTGGAGACCCGTGGCATGTGCAAACTGGTCTAGCAATGTTCTCAGATTCTGTATATCAGTGAGATCTCCTTTGACAAGGAGAAGGGTGTCGTCAGCATATTGGAGTACCAGGCAGCTTGAGGCGTCATCAACCGGGTGCCTTATTAAACCCGAATGCCTGATCAAAGTTTGAAGGACATCTGCAACCAAGATGAATAAGTACGGTGAGATGGGGTCTCCCTGTCTCAATCCTCGTTTGCAGGTGATCCAAGGTCCCGGGCATCCATTAACCATGACTGCTGATTGAGAGGACTGTAAGATCTGTTGCATCCAACCTGTCCAGACTGTGTTGAAACCTCTTGCTAGCATAATGGTATGGAGTGCCTCCCAGTTCACCGTGTCAAAAGCCTTTGCAAAGTCTAACTTGATAACCATTGTTGGCACCCTTCGCTTATGACAGCATTGCACTAGCTCCATAGCATAAATGAAGTTTTCTGTGATGGATCTTCCCCTTATAAAACCAGTCTGATCAAGGTCAACTAGACGACCAATCTGAGCTTGTAATCTTGTTGTTAGAATCTTCGTGAGGATTTTAATGGAGCAATTCTGTAGACAGATCGGTCTGAAGGCGTCCACTGTGTTAGCATCAGGTTTCTTGGGCAGGAGGACCATGTATGAACGATTAATTCTTTGCAGCTGGACATTCCCCTCATAGAAGGAGGAGAGGAACTGCATGACTTCACCTTTTTGTTGGCCAAGTTGCATTGTAGAAGCCCGGTCTGAAGCCATCGGGCCCTGGAGCACTATTCCGATTCATCCCTTTGATTGCATCTGCAGCCTCCTTTTCAGTGAATGACACAGTTAGGTCGTCATTGGCCTTGGGCTGGTCTTGATAGAGCTGATGACAGTTGAAGGACCAAGTGGACTGTCCCGGTGTTCCCGTCTGATCCAAAGAAATCTGAGAGTGCACAGTACTTTTCGTTTCATGGTTAGTGACCTGCACTCCATTGATCGCAATGCTCTTGATGTTATTCCTGCGCATCCTTGTCGTTGCATGAGCATGGAAGAAAGCAGTGTTGCTATGCCGCCCTCTTTTGATTGCCCGAACTTGGCTCGTTGCTTCCAATGAAGCAGCCCGTTGTCTCGACTCGAGATAATCTATCGTAACTTTGCCGGCGAACCTGAATTTCATGAACAGACAGGCTTCTATCCTCCTCAAGAGTGTCAAATAATAATATAATGAATTTGCAATTTTGGATAATTTGTGATGGCGCCTGGTGCGCCTAGACCAAACCTTTGCCGCGGCCCTTACCGCTTTTAACCGTGCAGCGAGGCTGCCAAACGCATCTGCTTTCGCGGAACGATCTGTTGCCAAGCCGGAAGTACGAAAGGGAGGAACGAGGCATTATGAAGCCGGCATTCTCAAAGCGGAAGATGGTGGTTTTGGGGATTTGAGTGGAGAAGGTGGCAAGAATTGGTACATGGTCGGAGGTTGGCCTGGTCAGCCCCCGCAGATTGGCGGAGGGGAAGACCTGACCAAACTGAATGTTGTGAAGCATTCGTCAAGGCGAGCAAGTGTGGGCTCACTCCTTTTCTTGGACCAAGTGTAACGACAGCCCGTAAGAGGGAGCTCGAGTAAGCCCAAGGAGTTGATTGTATCATTGAAAGCATCAATAAGGACCGAAGAGGAGGTTTCGTGTTCTTATCGGAGGTTGTTCGGATAAGGTTGAAATCCCCGGCGAGGATCCAAGGTCCAGTGAAGAGTGGGGCAAGGTCCAGAAGATGAGAGAGGAAGGTTGGGGATTCTCTATGATCAGAGGGCGCATAAACGTTGGTTACCGAGAAGGTATGCTCTGAAATATTAGAAGAGAAGGTTGTGTTAAGGCAGTAGCTGTTTGTTGTGGAATGTGAGTCCAGGGACAGGAAGTTTGAGTCCCAGGCAGTAAGGATTCCACCTCTAGCACCAGCAGCGCTATTGGTGACAAAGGAGGAGAGGTTTTGTGGTAGGAAGGAAGCAGCCTTGAATCGATCACAATCAGCAAGTTTGGTTTCTTGAAGGCAAACAACAACGGGATTGGATTGTCTAATCGCATCACGTACGATCGTGCATTTGTCCGGGTCGCCAAGCCCACGAACGTTCCAAGACAACACCAAAAAATTTTTAAACCCAGGGTTCATTTGAAATGAGGATACAACGGGGCTCCATGCGAACGTGTCAACATAGAGAAGCCTAGACCAGGACTAGGGGACTTAATGAGAGAAAAGAAAAAACAGGGGTAACACAGAGAAGAAGAAGACCGGGAGACTGACCCAAACACTATGACAGTCACTAGCGCCCACGGACCCAAGGTGACGCTAGGACAGGCAACTGGGAGGAGACTCGACATCACATACGAGTGGGCGACACCGCATCCACTGCAGCAGCATTAGAGCATCCCAGGCCGGCAGCACAGACCATCTTGCGGAGGTCATGGAGTCCAATGGCAGGCTTGCTCCTGTTGAGGAGGCCCTGACGCTTGACGTGGTGCTGGAGAGCAGGGGAGCAGGAGGACAACGCGTTGTGCAGGGCCTTCATCTTAACTGCCTTATCCGTCATGTCGACAAACATCCCCTTATCTTTTGCTGCAAGGCGAGAGCTCCGCCTCCTGACGGGAACAGCCGAAGGCGAACGAGCAGCACTAACCGTAAGCCTGCGACGACGGCGGATGGGGTGAGCAGCGGTAGCAATAGCGGGGGGTGCAGCGGTAGCTTGGGGGCTTTGGGTGGCAGTGGCCAGTTGAGGGGAGAAGCTGGGGTGAGCTGTTACAAACGTGTCTGGGGAGGATGGGACGGTGGGAGTTGTGCTGGCTGCCACCCTGACGAAGAGCTGAGCGAGCAAGGTGGCGAGCCCCAAGACACCGGCATTGTTGTTGGCTTGCAGGGAAGAGCTTGCATTGTTGGAACTAGGAGCAGCAGGAGCAGGTGGTGAGGCTGGTGGCGGGTAGTCAAGGTGCAGGTAGTGTGGTTGTGGCTGGAGCTGCTGCTGCAAGCGAAAAGGCCCATTAGGCCCCAAGATCGGCCCAGCAGGCGGTGGAGGTGGAGGCCCGAAGAAGCGCGCGAGGGTGCCGTCATCACGAAGCTGGTTAGCGCGCGGCCAAACGTTGACCGGCGAGATCCTCGCGACCGAGCCAGCACGAACACGGGCGCGAGGCTCGTGGATCCAGACCTCACTGGGGATGTCCCGGTGATCGAAGATTTCCAGTAGCAGGCGAAGAGGACCGAAATTCTTGTTGTCGAGGCAAGCCGGGTCTACCTCAACCACCATGCAGAAGGGTGCCAGGTTGGCCCTGATCTCCGCCTCCATCCACTGAGAGGTGGGGTAGTCATCCACCATGACGAAGGCAAGGAACTCAGGCGTCCGGAAGAAGCGGTTGTTGCATTCATCCGGGCGCTGCAAACTGACGGAGTGGCCTTCAATGCTGATGGGGCTGTGAGCACGGAGGCTGTCACGATCGGCCAAGGTTTCGCACCTGAGCAGCATGGCCCCCCGGCTGGATGGGAGGAGCTCGACCGGCATGGACGGCGCCACCAGAGCCAAGGCAGCACGGAGGACATGTGGGACTTCCACAGCAGGAGCCGGCGGGGAGATGTAGGCGAAGGCGAGACGACCGTCCACTTCCGGGCGACCAGGGCCGGCCCAGATCTCAGCGAAACGAGCGCGACCATCCCAGTCGAGTGAAGAAGAGTCACTCTCGACCTCCTCGAAGTCGCTGCTGGCGACAGCAGTCGGCGCGGCGACAGAGCTCGAAGGCGAGGAGGGGGCAGATGGAGGAGATCTGCCGGCAGGAACAAGCAGGGCCCCGGGGCTGGACGGAGCAATGGCAGCAGCCTTCCCACCCGGCACCATGGACGGAATGTCCAGGAAGCACGGCGGGGCTGTCCACAGCAGAAGCCCCAGGAGCGAGGAGCAAGGCAGCAATGGATGGGGCGTCGAAGTCAGGCGCGGAGGTGCTGGAGGACGCCACCATGCAGAGGGGGTCGAAGGCAGCCGCACAAGGATGCGCCGCAACCGGCGAGCTAGGCGGAGGCGAAGGCGGGTGAGCAAATGTAGGCTCGGAGCGAGGCGCGTAGGGCACAGCATGCACTGTGCGGCGATAGGCCGGCACAGGGACGGTAGGCTCGCGGCGGTGCAGCTTTATGGAGCACACGCGCCGCATATCTTGCACCGTGGCTGCGGTGGCGGAGGCACGGCAGCTTGCGGCAAATGACGGGTCCCGCAAGCGCCGACTTGGTGGTCCGTCGCCAGCCAGCGGAAGCAGCCGTTGGTGCGGGTGATGGGTTTCGGGGAGCAGGAGGCTGTGGGCTTTGGGGCGGAGGGCTTAAAGTAAAGCATGGAGGTAGGGTTTTGCGTGTGGCGTTGAGGCATTGAAGGCAGCAGGCTGCGAGCATGAAAGCGTTCCTGCCTGGCCGTTGGCGACAAGACATCCATTTGCTCCCGGTTCAGGAGGCAGCGGGTTTCTAGCAGTAGCAGTACGAGGGGAGTTTAGAATAATCTCTCGGCAGCAGGAGTGCACACACCGTGGGGTCGGCGTGTCTCGAGCCGTGCGAGGGCGTGTTGTCAAGTCAGCAGACAGAGCGGGCCCTGCAACTGGTGTTGCAATAACTGAAATGTCCTTAGCCAGAGGGATGCTCGCCGCGCAACGCTCCGCCGCCGCCATGGACGGATGCAAGAGCAGGACCGACGAACCCAAATAGAGGCGACCCAGAAGGACCAACAGATTCGCAATGTTTTGACACGAGACACGGACAGAGGAAACCAGCTCGGAGACACGACGGACACAGAGGCGAATCGGAGGAGCAACGAGCAAGTAGTGAACAGCGTTAGAGACGAAGAAGAGGTTGAACATGGGAGATCTAGAGGGGGGGAGTAAGCCAAACCAAGGCGGGGTGGGGGAGGCAGCGACAAAGACCGGGGCAGCAAGTTGTAGTAGTTGTTCAGAGAAATTCTTGCAAGCGAACTCCCGGCTTGACAACATTGTAGTTCACGCTGGGCGACGAGCTTGCGACGCCAGAGGTCGAGCGTTCGGGTTCGCGAGCAGAGGAGTGGGATCTGGTGGCGTGAGGCCGGTGGTGGGGAAGTGGCAGGTGGGGTGGTGGTGGAGGAGGGTGCGGCCAGCCGGGGGCTCCGGCGGCAGCGGGCAAGCAGGTTGCCGCTGGTTGCCGCGAGGGGCAAAGCCGGTGGAGTTGTTTGTGGTTCTCCCTAGGAAGGTCACTTGGATATGTGACAACCAGCACAGTTCCACATACATTAGAGCATCTCTAATAGTTTCCAAAACCCACTTTCAATCTTTTTTTTTTTTTTGGTTTGATTGATAAAAGCTGCTTTCCAACAACTCCTTATCTCAACTACCAATCTCTCTACATTTGGATTCATGTGAAGTATGACGGACAGTTTGGGCTCCACGACGTGCCCCGTCACCACCTCGACTCGACGGCGAAGTTCCACGGCACGGCCGCTGCCACGGTGTTCATCTGCACGATCGACCGCCATCTCCTTGCCAAGGCACGTCCTCGGCCCGGCACTGAAGGAGATGAACTCGTAGGGCGGCTCGTACGGCAAGGACGATCGGTGACCCACCGCTCCGCGCGGAACTCCATGCCGTCCTTGCCCCACGCCACACGCCCTCCATCCTGCCCATGGACCACCTTGTCGAAAGGGCCGGGAGTGGTGGTATAGCCTCAGAGACTCGCACAGGGCGGCGTGCAGGTACACCAAGACTGTTGACTTCGCCGGTGTCGAAGGTCACCATGCCGCCGCCGCTACCGCCGGTGTCCACGGCGGAACCTCCACTCCTTCAGTACCATTAATTATCCCTCGGAGTCGAAGCGGCAACGACGGCGGGCAGCTCGCCTAGGAGCTTCCGCTCCGCGCGCGGGTTCTTGGACACGAGGTAGAAGAACCAGCCACGAGAGCCCAGTGGCCGGGCTGTCGCGGCCGGCGAATACCAGGTTCACCCTTCACCGTCGTGTCACGTAAGAACTTGTTGCGCTACTCTCCTCGTCACGTAAGAACACGTGTGTGTGTGCTTTTTCTTTTTTTAATCTGTGCGTGTTGCCAATCAAGCATGTACTGGGCCTATGATTAGGAGAGCACCTGGAGGCCTGAGGAGTTCATGAAAGGCTGCATGCCTGCATGTACTGGGCCTATGATTTCTTCGTCATCTCCTTATTAGGCTTAGCTTGCTTTACTGCAGCACTTGGGTTGACATTCTATAGAGCACTTGCTCTGGATATATAGTTTCTCATGTCGTTACAAGTATATTTTTTTAAAGAAAGCCATATGGCGCACTTTATTACATAAACTATGATTCATAATTAAGCAAGGTCTGTTTAGTACAATTTAACGTCACTAGTCATGCAGGTTTTTGCTTTAGTTCTGTAAAGCATCTTCACCGGTGACGCTAATTTTTTTTAAAGGCAGAATAGCTTTCCAGGGAATGTAAGAGATAGAGCTGGGAGAAGCTAGTATTTTCGGCTTCACCTAGAAAATCATGCCTGGGAGAGAACCTAAAAAATAACTTCTAGAAAAAATTTGTTTCATAATATTCTGTTTGGTACGAGAAGTTAAAAAAAAACAGCTTTGTGAACCTAAGGCAAAAGCTCTGCCAAAGACCCATAGACTTTACAATTTCTATTTCAATGTAAAAACCGATAAAGAAATTCCTATAGCAATATAGCGTACCCTCCCACCCATGCTAGACAAGAAATTAAGTGGGTTAGTCACCTTAGACATCATTTTAACAAGAAGTATATACCTCGTGCATTGCTGCAGAAATTGCAAATGATTTAGAATAAAATTAGACAATATAATTCACTTGGAGGAATAAATTGTTATAAAGAATGTTAATGGTTGCGTGACATGTTGACATGGATAACAAAATAATGCTTATGGGCAACTTAATTGCATGTCCTAGTGGACTTTAATTGCATGTCATAATGCATTGTTGAGATGGATAACTTGCATGTTGGCATACATCTCTTGTGGGGTTTATAATTATAAGAGATATAGGTATTGATATTGACATAGATACATATGCAAATTATAGATAAAATAATGAGAGCGGCGTTATACAGATCTAGTTAGCTAACGACCAGTTGAAGACTTGTCTAAATAATTAGCCCATTTATTAGTTCTCCTGTTAAATACAGAAAAACTAATTTGAGCTAATTTTAGCTAGCTAGTGATTAGCCGCACACATGCTTTATTTACTTTTTACCGGGACCCTTGCCATGGGCCCAATATAGAAATTAACCGGGCGACATGCTTCTACTTGTGGCCCATGAAGCGCCTCCGGTGCACCCTCACAAGAAGCCCATTCTTCATGTGAAGTACGGGGGAGAGCTTGGGCTCCACGACGTGGCCCGGCACCACCTCGAAGGCGAAGTTCCACAGCACGGCCGCCGCCACCGTCTTCATCTGCTCGAACGCCAACTCCTTGCCGAGACACGACCGTGGCCCGGTGTTGAAGGAGAAGAACTTGTAGGACGGCTCGTGCCGCAGCTTCCCTTCCTCAGTGATCCACCGCTCCGGCCGGAACTCGGCGCAGTCGTTGCCCCAGACGCCCTCCATCCTGGCCATGGAGTAGTTGTTGAACAGGACCCTGTCGCCAGCCTTGAGCTCCTTCCCGCTCGGCAGCACGTCGGCGGCGGCCGCGACCTTGTACTCAAATGGCAGTGGCGGGTACAGCCTCAGGGACTCGCACAGGGCAGCGTGCAGATACACCAGTTTGTTGAGTTCGCTCGCGTGGAACGTGCAGCCGCCGGCGGTGTCGTCGTCCACAATGGAGGAGCTATCATCCCGGGAACGGGATGCAACGACGGTGGACAGCTCGCCTAGGAGCTTCTGCTCCACGCGTGGGTTCTTGGACACGAGGTAGAAGAACCACGCGAGCCCAGTGGCAGGGCCGTCACGGCCGGCGAATAGGAGGTTCACCGTCGTGTCACGAATGGAAGTCTCGTCGGTAGTGTTATCGAGGTAGGATGAAAGCAAGTCGGCACAATCGCCGTTCACCACCGTTCACCATGTCTGCTCCCCGCCGTCGTGCAATCATCTCCGCGACGAAGCTGTCGATCGCCCGGCGTGCAGCGGCCGCCTTCCGCTCGGGACCAACATTTAGCCATCTCATCAGCTTCCAGCACGGCGTGGGGATGACGTGCCGGAGGAAAATCGTCTCCTGCGCAACGTCCGCGGCGCGCATGAAGGGAACCTCCGGCAGCTCCGTTGCCAGGGACGCAGGGTCGATGCCGAAGACCTGAGTGCAGGTCATGTCGAAGGATAGCCTCAGGAACACGTCCTGCAGATCGCACGGCGGCGGCCAGCTTCGTCCCTCGTCGGCGGCGTGGTGTGCGAGGAAAGGCGGGAGGCTCCTCTCCACCTTGTCGCGGCTGCACCGCGCCGCGAAGGCGCGGAACCGTGGAGCGGTCATGAGCATCTGGGCCTTCACCCGCTGGCGCCGCCACGACTCCCCGTCGGAGTTCAGGATGCCAGCGCCAAGAAGGACGTCGAAGATCTCGGCGTACTCGTGGCCTTTAGGGTAGTTGGCGAAGTTGGATGTGAAGATGTGGCGCACGTTGGCCGGGTCCCAGGTGATGAAGTACCGCTGGCCAGGGACTCCTTCGAAATCGAAGTTGTAGCCGACGACGGCGGCGGCGGCGACGGCCCAGTCGTGGAGGTGGCGGATGTTGGCGGCCAAACCGGGGAGATGCCCCACTATTGGCCATTTGATCGGGACCGAAGGGCTCGTTTTATTAGATTTCAGTTGGCGGTACCGCAGGACGATGAGGAAGCAGAGAACAGGGAGCAGCAACAATGGATCCATGTCTGGTGGCAAGGCGATCGAGAGATGGAGCAAACGACACGGTGCAGCTTGGCTATTTATACTGCAATTCCAGCACACAAAGGCCATGCATGAACTATGAATCTGGTGATTGGTGAGACGTCTGCCATCAGGGAACAGTGCAACACAGCACACCGGGAGGCCTGGGGACTTCGAGATGGTTGCATATGTACTGACTTTTAATTATTTCCTAGCTTGCTTTACTGCTGCACTTGGGTTGATATTCTGAACTAAGGACCATTTTCTTCTCCAATTTAAGTTTTGCTCAAGTCTCGAATAAACTCATGGACATATTTAGAGAAATTCTGACCATCAGTCAGGATGGTTTGTAGATTCCAAACAATTATGATAACTGAAGAGCTCATAACTGAATCTAGCAAAATAGCAATTACAACCCAAGAAAAGTGATGAGTACTTGAGTATGAATTCGAAAACCTCCTATAGTGCACTTGCTCGTGATAGTATCATTTTCTATAATTAAACTGATGTTAACACAGCGCCGCATACACACACCCATCCATACTAGCCAAGAAATTAAGCGGGTTAGCTAGCTTTCACATCATTTTAATTATAGAAAATGATGATGAGGCGTTTTATATATGGTAACGAGAAATTTGACTAAAAATGGTAAATGATTTGCCATTGTTGCATTTTTATTCTTATCTATAACTTCTATAATCTTAACCCCCACTAATAAATTCTCTTGCTTTTGATTGGTCGAGGCTTCAAAAGTGATGTCAGGTGACATCATCAAAAAAAGAGTTATCTCCACTAAGGCTCATTTATCATCCACTAGCTATTTCTTTTTGAAATAGAAAAAAGGTCGTAGCTCTAAACCAAGTATCGTAATTAAAATCAATTGCACCATGGTTTTCTTCATAATAAACTGTTCAAAACAAGACCTCACATGGATATATTTTGATAACTTTTTTTTACAAAAATTTAAATCATTAAACAAAAACCTATTTGTAAGCAAAACCTAGCAAAACTGCATATCACATGGATTGCATGTGGTCCTCTGAAACATGTATAATTTTATGAAGGAAACTCCTAGAATTTTTGGGATGAGGGATGACCGTCGGCATAGTAGGGGTGGGGGTCGAGTAGATGAGATTTGGGTGATGCCCAGGTTCAAATATCTATACCATGTATGTCAATGGATACAACCTCCGCAATTGACCTACTACATCTATATATATGTATCTATTAATTCGTAGCTTCGGCCATAATAAACTCCTTACATTTCTACTTCATACCCACAACAACGCGCGGAACATCCTCCTAGTTTTATATAGGTACAACCCTAAGATCGAGAGTATTCTACGTCCTGTTTGTCTTTGATTTTATGTCTATAGAATGCCCGCGTTGTTTGCGGGTATGAAATAGAAATATAAGAAGTTTATAATGATCGAAACTTTGAATTAATATATATATATATATATATATATATATATATATATATATATATATATATATATAGCGGAGGTTATATCCATTGGCATACATGGTATAGATTATTTGAACTAGGCATTATCCAAATCTCATCTACCCAAACCCCCACCCCTACTATACCTGAGGGTCATCCCTCCTTCCAAAATTTTAGGAGTTTTCCTTCATAAAATTATATATATTTCGGAGGACCACATGTAATCTATGTGATATGCAGTTTTGCTAGGTTTTAATTACAAATAGGTTTTTGCTTACAAATAGTTTAAATTTTTATAAAAAAGTTATCGAAAAGATATCCATGTGGGGTCTTGTTTTGAAGAGTTTATTGCAAGAAACACCATGGTGCAATTAGATTTTAATTACGATACTTGATTTAGGTGCTAAGACTTTTTTTCTATTTAAAAAGAAATAGCTAGTGGGAAATAAATGAGCCTTAGTGGGAGTAACTCTTTTGATGATGTCAGCTGACATCACTTTCGTCTCAACCAATCACCCAAGAGAATTAGCTTAGTGGAGTTTAGGCTTATAGTAGTTATAGATCTAATGGCAACAAACTTGCAGTGGTGGCAGCAACTCGACAGATAGTAGCCCTACTTGATCATATATGAAAATTTTGTGCTTGGAAATTTCATACGGTACATATATAACGTTGGGGGACTAATAATCCCTAGACACATAAAAATTGCCTCAAACACTAGAAGGCTAAAGAGTGTTACAAGATGAAACATGGAGATATAGTCCTTCCATCACAAAACAAGGGCATATTTGGAACTGTTCCATAAACTCCGCTTCACAAACTTCACCGTCGAGCAACTCCACAAAAAATCTAGAGTTTGTAGAGTACTTTTTTTGGTGCTCTCACAACTTTATATTTTTTTCTCAGGTAGAGTGCATAGAGCTAAAACTATATGGCAAAAAAAAAAAAACTTAGAACACGGAGCTTTCATGAACACAACCCCTAAATGTCGATCTTGCTTCCCGAACGCTTTTAACTTTGACAAAATGTATATACAAGAAAATAATAATATTTGTAGTACACAATTAGTATCATTGTATAGATATTTAAAGCTATTTTTATATTAATCTGTTCAGAGATATAATTTTTTTGCTAATATTTTCTACAAACCTAGTCAAATTTGAGAAGGTTTGATCGGTACAAATACCATAGCGACATTAGCTTGGAAAGGGGGGAGTAAACATTAAATTGCTGCTAGACTTAACCATATATGCCTTCAACCCACTGATGTAAGCCTCGGCCCAAGCTCTAACTATCTATGAAATCACGTGTTGTTATTTGTCAGTGGTGCACTGCATTGTTTTGTATCTTGTTGACATTATGGGTTGCTGATCGGTCCATCGTTACCATTTATGTCTCATTGACCAACCATTATTGTTTTTTTGACACAACCAACCATTATTATTGTTGAAGCTATGCATCATAAATTTTCTGACATATTCAAGGAAGAACGAAGCACAGCTGCGTAGAACTGAAACTGCAAACCTGTGGTGCATTTCCCTGAATTAGAATGGCAAGGATATCGGTTCAAGCAGCGATATTGCTCTATTCCGGCAGGAGTACATGACTGCAGCTCAAGGTCCTAAGACCAGGTGTTTTTCCATGAGAATGCATGGCTTGATTTATACTCCATGTGAGAACTCTTAACTACATGTGATAATACTCTACAGTACATGTATACGCACGTACTAGAAGCTAGTAGGTTGCTTGGAGGCTAGGATACTGAATTAATATAACTGATGCAGTTAGGAGGATGATTGGTGTAGTGTAGGGATTGCTCGATCAATTCTATATATCCATGTGCTATATATTATATTCTCTGTCAAGTCCCCAACAACCAGCTACTACAGTCCTCAGAATTGGGATTTGGGAGTGTGGTGGAGGTTTCCTCTTCTGTATATGCACAGTTAGCAGGAATTGGGAGTGCGGAGGTTTCCACTTCTGTATATGCAGTTAGCAGTTAGCAGGACGCGCATCAGCTCAGTTGCCGCATATACGACAATGTGTACCCGTCGCAAAGTCAAATTAAATCCGAAAGGGGAGGCCGGGAGGGTGCAACACGCACCGCCCACCGCCACCACACATGCAGCACGATCGTCGCGATTTGCCGTCCCCATCCCAATCATCACGCGGCTTCCGAGTGCGATCGAGGTCGAAGAGGAGAGGCTAGAGAGCACATGCAGCACGGATTTCACGCAGAAGAGAGGAGGCACAAACTTCGTGTGCTTGCCCTCCGCGCGCCCAGCACTTTCCTGAAGAATGCCACCGCCTGCCCGCCTCCGATCCGCCGTTTTTAGGAACAGAGCGATGAGTTGGTGTTAACAACAGCGAAGGCTTGGAGGTATTTAGAGGAAGAAGAACCAGAGAAGTATATAGCGACGACAGGATTTCTTTCATATATATATATCAAGAATGGACTTGCCATCAAGGTTTTTTTTATTTTGAAACATATAAACTTTGCCGGAATATTAGTTCCTATGCAACTATGCAAGCATTTATTCCATTTTTTTTAATATCAAACACGCCACAGAAGCTCAAATGGACATGAAGCACCACAGCTGTGGCGGATCCATTCGGGGGGAAGGGGAAAAAAAAAGTGTAGCGGATCCGGCAACTGGAGAAGAAGATGCACGCACGGGGCAAGATGGGCCGCTGAGGTCCACCTGGGAGACACGAGAAAATACCCGGTACTCGGGCCCAGACTGGCTATAGTGTGTATTAGGCCCATTTATTTCCCTGATGTAATGTAGCAGCAGTCTGAGTGCAGAGAACAGGGTTTGCCGGCCAGGACCGGGAAAAGCGAGCAAGCTTCTCCATCGGAGATGCATTATTGCAAATTGCTGCGGGCATTCGGATTTTCCTCGCTCACGGGCTCGTCACAGTGCGGATACGCCTCGTTGGCTTGCCGTTGATTCGTTCACTCACAGCACAGTAGAACAGAGCAGAGCTGAGCTGAGCTGCTGGTGCACGTAGTAGAGGTAGCCATAGCGCACGAGGTGCACGCGCTGAATCATCATCAGCATCAGCATCAGCATCAGAGACAGAAAGCTCTTCATTAACTGCCGCGCCCACGCCCACCACCGGGTCGTCTTGTCGCGCGGCTACCGGCGCGCCACGTCTCGCTCTCGGCGTACAGTACGTCGCGTGCTCTGCTGTGCCTGCACACTGGAGTAGTCCCCTCTACTACAAACTCTGCCGTCCGTGCATGGTCCAGCCCCTTGCTGATATACACGCAGTACAGCCTCGGCCCTGGTGGCCGGCCAGCCGGTGCCCCCAACAAATTCCACCGTGAAGTTGCCGTGTTACCTACCGCGTGTTGCAAGTGCAACCTAGGCCCTAGCTACCACGACTGCTAGCTACTACTGTACAAGCTACATTGTGGGGGGTCTACAAGAAACAGCTCGATCGACTAAAATAAAGGAAGAGAAAAGAAAGCGAAGCATATCTCCGGCCTGTTTCCTAAAAAAATGTAGTCAAAACGAATATAAGAATTAAGAAGTCATTTCCTGGCCAAAAGAAAATAAATCATACACACAAGGTCGGCTTCACGAAACAAAATCCTCTCATAGATACTGAAAAAGGACACATCCACATCCTTAACCTTAATGAACAACCTTAAAGAAAAAAGGTAGTTTGGTGGAACAAAACCTTAGGCTTCACGACAATAAATGAATTCAATTAAATATAGCCATGGAAGAATAGTTGAGTACTACCTTAGAAATTTGGGAAAAAAAACTAACGCTCGCTCGAGTGTTCAAACATTAGATTGTTCTCATCTCTTCTCTTCCTCCCCCTCCTCCATCTTCGATGGGCTTAGAGAAAAATTTAGAGGAGGCAGGCAGCCTCGGTGGTGGGGATGGGAGAGACGGTGACGAGGTGACCATAGCCATGGCGGGGTGGGGGGGGACTAGAGGTTGCCGCTGGCAGTAGGGGCCTCACTGGAGCTCGGCGGCCGATTGTGCTCACGGCAAGGGTGGTGGGCGACCATGGCCATGGTGTCGAGAGGAAGAACACATGCGTGAAGAAGGAAATCAAGTGTTTTGCCAGGAGGGATGGGGTGTTAGATATATTCTAGAAATACAGTAATTCAAAGAACAACTTCAAAATTAATACAATTGTAGTACTGTATGAATGTTGTACACATATGTTGATTGGAGTTAGTATATGTATGGTAGTAAAAAAAATGTAGAGAGCTAGATATTAAATTACACTACAGGAAGGACAAAATTAAATTAATGATGTGATTTGATGGTGGTGTTCCTATCATGTGTGTGTCTATATTACTTCTTAAAAAAAACTATAACCACTTGTTGAACTATCTGTCGAAACGTCAAAACATGCATGGGAACGACAATTGACATTCATTTGTGCATTGTACTCTCCATTAAAAATTGTAATTAGTTTTGATTTTTTTTTATGTTCATAGCTTTTGCTATATATCTATATATAAAATATATGTAGACACATAAAAGCTATGAATTTTAAAAAGTGAATAATCTTAAAAAATAAAAATTATCAGACGTTCGAACAATATTTTTCTCCCACACCAAATCACAGTTGGCTTATAAGTCCAGCTGAACAGTCCGAAAAAAAATCTTAGGCTTCATGACAACTTATGAATTTGAATAAAAATAGGTACAGAATTGTATGGATAATTGAGTACCTTAAAAAAATTTTTAACATCTGTAGAAGTGGTTGCTTCTGTTTCTTTCAAATCCAATAATTCAAAGAGGGAGGAGGGAGGGAGAACAACTTCAAAAATACAATTGTAGTACCATGTGAAAGATATATAAGAAAAATACAAGAAGATACCCTTGGCGGCTATCTGCAGGAAAAAACAACAAAGATGACAACTACTGAGAATGCATAAGCCAGCACACACAATGCACCACACGACTAACACACGAACTCCAAATCTAAAATATGCATCTACTTCCTCCGTTTCAAATTATAAGTTATTTTAATTTTTTGATACATCAATTTTACTATATATCTCTAAATATATAGTAAAATGGATTTCAAACCAGCTACCGCCACCATGTCAATGGCCCCTCCACTGATCTAATCACCTTATCATAGGTAATGCTGCTGCTGTATCTTATTGGCAACCGCATCTTCACTTCGCGACATTACAAAACACTTTTGGAGAGAAATATGACATGACACTGCTAAATGAGAGTTTTCAAGAAGGTAAAATGATAGCGTGCTTGAAGAGAACTGCCGGGAGTTCAAAGGTACAATCACGCCATATACGAACGAAAAAACTATAACATATCCTATATATATATATATATATATATATATATATATATATATATATATATATATATATATATATATATATATATATATATATATATATGGACTCCAGATGATGCCACGTTGGGCCACATATATAGACGTATAGGCGAGGCGCACCGTGTTCAGTCAGGAGCAAGCCGTGACGCACGACGACGGCGCCGTCCCGTCCCTTCTCCTAACCTTGACGGCAAGCCCATTCTTCATGTGAAGTATGATGGACAGCTTGGGCTCCACGACGTAGCCCGGCACCACCTCGACGGCGAAGTTCCACAGCACGGCCGCCGCCACGGTCTTCATCTGCACGAACGCCATCTCCTTGCCGAGGCACGTCCGCGGCCCGGCGTTGAAGGAGATGAACTTGTAGGACGGCTCGTACCGAAGCTTGGTGCCTTCCTCGTTGAGCCATCTCTCGGGGCGGAACTCCATGCAGTCCTTGCCCCACACGCCCTTCATCCTGCCCATGGAGTAGTTGAACACCAGCACCTTGTCCCCTGCCCTGAGCTCCTTCCCGCTCGGCAGCACGTCTGCGGCCGCCGCGACCTTGTGCTCGAACGGCACGGACGGGTACAGCCTCAAGCACTCGCTCAGCGCGGCGTGAAGGTAGACCAGGCCGCCGAGCTCGCTCGCGTCGAAGCTCACCATGCCAGCATCGTCTGCGCCAGCTGCTTTCCGGCGTGAAGCGACGACGGGCGCGAGCTCGTCCAGCAGTTTCTGCTCGACGCGAGGGTTCTTGGAGACGAGGTAGAAGAACCACGACAGCGCCGCGCCCGTGGTGTCGCGGCCGGCGAGCAGGAGGTTCACCGTCGTGTCGCGTAAGAACACGTCGTCATTTGCGTCGTCACTCGAGTCCTCGTGACACATGAAGGACGACAGCAGGTCAAACGAGCTGCTGACGCCTTCGCCTTCTCTGAGCTTGTCGGCCCTGCGTTTTGCGATGGTGGTGGCGACGAAGCCGTCGATCGTCCTCCGAGCTGCGGCCATCTTCTTCTCCTGCCCTACCTCCAGCACGTTCATCAGCTTCCAGCACGCCGTGGGGATGATGTGCCGGAGGAAAAGCGTCTCCAGCGCGTCGTCCATGGCGCGCGCGAAGGGGACCACGGGCAAGCCGACCGAAAGGCACCCAGGGTCGACGCCGAAGACGAGAGTGCATGTCAAGTCGAACGTCAGCCTCAGGAACACGTCGTGCAGGTCGCACGGCGGCGACCTGCTGCTTCCCTCGTCGTCGGCGGCTGCGTGGTGGGCGAGGAAAGGCAGGAGGCTCCTCTCCACCTTCTCGCGACTGCACCGCGCAGTGAAGGCTCGGAACTGAGGGCCGGCCATGAGCATCTGAGCTTTCACTCGCTGGCGCCGCCACAACTCCCCGTCGGCGTTGAAGATGCCGCCGCCAAGGACGTCGAAGATCACGGCGAACTCTTCGCCTTTAGGGTAGTTGGCGAAGTTGGACGTGAAGATGTGGCGCACGTTGGAGGGGTCGCAGGTGATGAAGTACCGCAGGCCGGTGCGACCGCCGCGGGCTTCGAAGTTGTAGCTCGCGCCGGCGAGGACGCCGGTGGCCCAGTCGTGGAAGTGGTGGATGTGGGCGACCAAGCCGGGGAGATGCCCGAGTATTGGCCATTCGGTCGGCTCCAAAGGGCTCGTTTTCTTAGATTGCAAGTGGCGGTAGTACAGGGTGATGAGGAAGCAGAGAACAAGGGCCAGCTCTATCAACAGGAAAAACGGCTCCATGTCTGGACTGGAATGAGATGGAATGGAAGGATCACGGTGCAACTCAACACGTCTATTTGTAAGCGACTGAGCGAGTACTAGACTGTGTAGGCCATGGATTTTTGAGCGGCATGGCTATTTTGAGCGAGGCTGAAAGGTGAGACGTCTGCTGTCAGTGCTTCAGCAAGTGATATATATTTAATAAGTCTAGTATAATAGACACATGATTGGCCTTATCGTTTTCATGTGTCTTCTGCTTCTCCTTGCAACAAAATGCAGAAAGAGAATACACTATCCGAACGTAGCATCCAAAATTTTATTTGTACTTTCCTAGTGGATAGAATATGCGTGGTTTTGATTGGTGAACCTGATTTTTTTTTTAAAAAAAAATTGTATGAAGCTCGAGGTAGATTGGACGTTCGTGTCATTGTCACTTGCGAAAAAAATCCAATCAATAATGATAATGTCTAGATTTATTTTTATGAATATATTTATGAATATATATCTATACCTATCCATATTTCTATATTCTATATATCTATATCTATATCTATATACTATCTTATATTTGCAAACCCAACTAGAAGTGTTATCTCAACATGCAACCCATCCATATTATTTCTCACTAACTATCTATATCATCTTTCACTAATGCGATGTTTGACAATAACTTTTAATCTATTAATGCAAGTCATCCACATCATCTCCACTAAGTGCAAAAGGCCACTCCCTAATTTTTTTTAATAAATGTCGCATTTGGTTTGTTCAAAGTCAAATATTATAATTTTTGACCAACCGTTTATAAAAAATTATAATATCATAATATATGAATTATATAGTATGATAGTATTTCTCATAATAAATCTAAAAGTATGAATCTTATAATATGAAACTATATAATTTTTTTTTTAAAATAATGGTCAAAGATACATATGTTTGACTTAAGGCAAATTAAATGTGACACTTTAAAAAATAGAGGGAGTGTATTTAATATATAAGAAATATGCAAGGCATTCTAAAAAAAAAAAAAAATATGCAAGGCATGCATATATAGTTATTTGTTTTTTATTGTACTTTCCTAGTGGATTATGCATGGTTGTGATTAGTAAACCTGACTTTTTAAACTGCTTGAATCTCGAGGTAGATTGGACGTTCGTGTCATTGTCACTTGCAAAAAAATATTTGTTCCAACCAAATAATGATAAAGTTTTGTTTTTTTTTTTTTTTTGGGGGAGGGGGGGCGGGGGGTGTTTTGTTTTTTTTGAATATATTTATGAATGGTAGATTGACGGTGCACGGCATGCCATCGCGGTTCCATTCACCAACTCTCGCTCACGGCTAAACGCATCGGCCAATCCAAACGGTTCACAAAGAAAGTTCTTTTATACTTGACTAGCTATAGTGTGCGTTTGCAACAAAACGTTCAACTTGCTTATTGTGTCGTTGCATAGACGTACAAGTTGCTGCTCGGAGATTTACTTAGCGATCATGTCATGCATTTCAGTTTGTCCCAGAATCAAACTTTGTGATGCGCCTCAAGCATACTACTCTAACTCATACGAGTATGTGAGGTTTAAGATTCTATCAATGCCCGCGTCATGTGTTCCAATTCATTCCGGACGCTGCGGAGCTCGATCGGTCGTGGTCACACGCCCGCTTGCTGGGGCCATGCCGCCGCTTGTAGGCTCGCCGGGGAAGCGCATGAGGAAGCTGTTGAACGGGTGCCGCTGGCCACCGGTGCCTGCGGCAGCATGCTGCGGGAGCTCCTGGACGCGCTCGACGGAGAATTCCATGAGAACCTCGCTGTGTTCACCCGCCTTTGTCACAAAATGTGTGCGCTCAAGGACCAATCGCGGTCTGTAGTACCGAACCAAAGCAAACAGAACCAAGCAGAGAGCACGGAGGATCTAGTCTAGAGATAGAAGAGAAACACATGGTGGATGATTAGCTAGATTTTTTTCTATACACAACATAAAAAAGTTGCACCGGGAAAAATGATTTCTTGGTACAATAAGTATAGAAACTACTAATATATAGTTTCAAGCATCGTGAGTATCCTTATGTCCATAGTTTTCATATTGTAGGTGCCATCTATTATATCATATTGCAACATATCATTTAACAAGTTGCCTATTGTTATCTATGATTGACATGCATGGAACATCTTATAGACAACAGTCGCTTGCCATCACACTGTACTTGACCGGGTGTCGTTTTTAGAAGCACGGAAAAGAAAAATCATAAGAACGGAAGGCGAGGACAACTCTGATACAGTGATTGTTGTATGAAGAACGTGATTCTGACTCTGGTACAGTGGTATTGCGTAAAGAACGGAGGTTTGTTCGTGAAGCATAGTCATGAAGAATTGTTTTCTCCTTTTTAGATTTTTTTATGTTTCGAGAGAAAAAAAAAGATTTTTTTTTTATGTCAGTCTTTGCATAAGTTATGCATTTGACCTTGACCATCCCTTGTCACAAGTCCAGCCTCCGGCTGGAGAGAAAAAAAAGCCCTCAAAGAGCAGACAAAACAAAGAAATTCTCTAGGCATAGATAGATCTATTGCATATATAAATCTTTCATAGTAACTAATAAAGACATATGTATAGTTAAGGGTCTGTTTGATTCAATAAACTAACAATTAGTTTAAATAGTTGGGTTGTATAGACTAGTGAACTAGTAATAATAATTAGTTGGGCCTTAGATTAATTATTAGTTTATCTACTAGTTCATTTGGTTGCTTTAGCGCCGGACGTCCTGGACAGGCACACGCGTTCGGATGCCCGCACCTGCTGCCTGCGCCACGCGAGCCCCACAGGACCCGCCCGAACGCCTGCGCCGCTGCCTGCGCTCCATGCGCAGCACAGGGGCCTACCAGACGCCTGCGTCGACACTTACACCCCACACACACCCACGGGGCCCGCACCTGCACTCCATCCACCCACACGAGGCCTCGTGCCTACCTCCGCCCCTCCACCCCCCGCTTCCCCGGCTCGACGTTTGTGCCCGTGCCTACCCCTACGCCCTCCGCTTCCCTCACCTAGATGTTTGTGCTGGCTCAACGGCGATCGCCATCTATAACTGGTGGTTGTGGTAAAAAGTGTGTCTACAACCGCAACAAAATCGATCTATGTTTCAAACATCAAAATAAACATATGCAACATCCAACTAAATACAGATGAAACACCTAAAACATGCATCTGAAACATGCATTTATAGCCATTTGCAACATGTGCAATACCAAGATCTACTTTTAAAACATCCGGATAAAAACATTTACAACATATGACTAAAACACCTGAAACACTTGAAAAAACATAGACTTGCAACAGACTTATTTCATCATTACAATATATACAACACTTCAGATCTCCTTTTACAACATCCAGAAGATTACACTTGAAACATATGTTTAAAACACTTGAAAAACATATGGAAACAAAAATAGATCTACTTTTGCAACATCGTGACGGAACACTTGAAACAAAAATCCAAATAAAACATCTGAAACAGTTGAAATACCGCGTTCATTGCACAACCACGACCTACCTGGCGGAGGAATTGCAGCAGATCGGCTGGGGACGGACCTATCTGCGCCGCGACCTAGCAAGCACGCCAACTGGGAACGGTCTGTGCCGGGCCGCGGTGGCGCCCAGCAACACCGTCTTTGGCCTCGAGCAGGAGGGCGATGTTGCCGGTCCCTGCCACTGCCGAGTGGAGCACGGATCTGAACCATCGTTGAAGCATTCACCTTGGGTGGGGAGGAGATGGGGTGCATGGCGCAATGCAGGAGATGGAGATGGAGATGGAGCAGGGCTTGAGAAGCAACGCCGCAGGAAGTAGCGAGTGCAAAGAAAGGCGGAGCAGCGAGGTCGAGCAGGAAGCGTGACGGGGAGACAGCAGCCCGTGCGCCATGCCTAGCCGGAGCAGCCACCATGAGCTCTGAGCAGGAGACAAGAGGATGGAAAGCCAAACGAGTGGGTAGGAATGAGAATAGGTGGATGAGCAGCTTTTCTCCTTTTTTTAACGCGGTGCAAGGGTCACGCGGAGGGAAGTGCTTTCCAGCTGGTGCGGGTGGGTCACGCAGAGGGAAGTGAACAGGGACGGTGGGGCAGTGCGGTGGCGTGCAGGGATTGGGCCGTCCGACGATGATTTTTGTCCGGACGTGCTAATTATAGCATTACCGTAGTTCATTTGTTTAAATTTTTATGGACTAATTTTGTTAGTCAACTAATAGTACATGGGATCCAAATATGATCTAAGTTGAATATATAGATTACCACTGATATGCAACTGTGGATAGTATACTCTACTCGATTGACTTGCAATTTTATCGGATCAAACCCGCGAGGTGGGTCCTTGGACACGGTGAAGAGATCGTGATTAGAAACCTAAGCTGTAAACAGTAAAGGTGCACAGTTTTGAAAAGCGGTAAATAGTAGTGAACATTATTGAACAATGTCAAAATAGTACTAAACAGTGAATGAACATTAGTTGAGTGGCTCAGGGAGCTCCAATTTATTTACGTTTGAGGGATCTTATCATATTATTATTAGGTACAGGAATCTTTTATTTTTAATAGAAATATTCCATTGTACCATACGATATCGATGTGATAAAATCTATAGTATAGCGGAAGGGAACAAAAAGAGATATAATGTGAAAATTAACTAGTAGTATATACTATATATATTATTGCCTGCAACCCTGATTTACTTGTGGGCCGCTAGATATAGATCTGGATCCGTGGACCCAATGCTAATTTATCGGTGACAAAATAAAGGGCTATCGTATTTTAAAGTATATTCATTCAAGTACAATTCCGAGATATAGATCTGTTCACGTGGAGGCAAGACAATTAATGGATCTCTTAACTGAAAAAAGGTCCATGGCCGCGGACCACACGGCACGTGAACAGAAAAATTATATCCCACGGAGATTTTTGAGGATACGCAAGCAATCGAAGTCTGTCCGGAAACTGGTATTAGTTCTTAAAATTTCAATACATGGCTATAAGTTTTTTTTTTCCTTTCTAACTGCCCCTCCTGAATGTTTATGAATTTCATAGACGTTGGATATATAGTTACCTCTGTTTTTCTAAAAAAAATTATAGTTACTCATTTCATCCATAGAAGCCCATACAATTCTCAAACAAAAAAAGTTTTAAAAAAGTAGTAAAACACACATGAAATAAAATAAGTGTCATTAGATTAGTTATTATAGAACATATTTTTATAATAAATTAATTTAGATACGTAAATGATGATATTTTTTACTATAAATTTAGTTAGAATTAAGCTAATTTGACTGTCATATTTTCTATAATTTTTTAATAACAGACTGAGGGAGAACCTCTGTAGAAAGCATCTCCGTTGGTACACGTCCCCCTACCTTTTCCCGACGTGCGACAGCCGACAGGGGGACGCGGCACCGCCTGGCCTGGGGACTGCGGGGGGAGGCCTCCCCTGCTGGCTGCTGCAGGGCGAAGCCGAAGCATGGTGTCCCGGCCGAAAGCCCCGCGTCGCCTAATTAACCCGTCATGGGTCACCCGCGTGCGAACAATAGATAGGTCTTGTCGCGTTTGGCTGGTTGGCTCGGCGGAGCCGTGCCCGTGCGGCGTCCGGTCCGCCGGCCGTGTGCCGAGCAGAGCAGGCGACAGGCGACCCGGCCGGCCGCCCGAGCCCCGCTCCCCCAGCGGTGGGAGAGTGGGATCGATACGCCCCAACCGCTCCAGCCTCCAGCTACTGGCAATGGTAATTCCCGTACGTGAGTGTGTTGCTGCTGTCATATCTATCGGCCAGCGATCGAGCGAGGGAGCGACGTCTCCTCCGTTTTTTCCCGCACGGACCTGCGCGACGTACGCGCCGCGCGGTCTCTCATCTTCCACCGAACTGAAAGGAGTAGTAGGCTGGTGCTGCTTCCTTGTCTTACCGGTGGCGGTGTGCCGATCGGCTTTACCTCAACCGCGACCGCGACGCAAGGGCGGGACCCATGGCGCCCTGTAGTCTTTGACTTTGTTTCTCACAACTTGCGCCGGCGTACCTCTCGAGGTCGAGGGTCCAAAACTTCTCCATCGGGAACGGTCGCATGAATGGGATGGGAGCACATACTACCTCCATGTTATAAATAGAAGTCGTTTAGGAACCAACGACACGGTCTCCAAAGTCTAACTTTTGACTTCATATTTTTATAAAAATACTCATCACAAAATGATATATTTATACTTTTATGAAATTATTTTTGAAGACAAATCTATTCATATGGTTTTTACATTTTTAAACTTAATAATTTAAAAGTTATTCATTATTTATGTTCCCAATGTTTGACCTAAACCTTGTCTAAAAACGACTTCTATTTCCTATACGGAGGGAGTACATATACATGTCGTCGTTGAGTGACCATCGGTACACATAAATTCATTCACTTTTCCTTATTGTTCAGTCGCCTGTTTTTTTTTTTAAAAAAAATCAGATGGCACGTTGGCTGTTGATCAGATACCGTATCTGTTTTGAATTTTGGCTGGTAACTATCGCTGAAAATATGCCATATTTTAGACACCTGCAATATATATAGCATGTTCTATAAAAACTCACTAGCAGGTTTTATTATAAAATACTTGGGGAGGCTAGATAGTCCCTAGTATTTTTTTTTTCTTACGAAGATCTTTTCATATAGATTTGAGAAATTAAAACTGAATCACATTAATAGTATACTTGATACATGCTAATATGGTTCTCATTTCACCCTCCACACCACAGAAAGCACACGCACACGCTACGCACCCTCAACTTGAACTCTTGCAAAGGCAGAACACACGTACAAGTACACCTAGTAACACTAAGCTTTCAACGACGAACGTAGCGTCGTACACGTCGTCCAGACCACGACGACTACGTGTTCTCTTGCACCTTCCAGAATGAACATACAATACAACACACATGTGAGTTAACGTGCCGCCGACGTACTGAGGACACGCGCTACGCTACCTAGCGCTACTGATCGACTTGAGTCCAGTAGTACGACGACCTGCATGCGAGTTCACAGCACCGATCACCATCTCATAGCATGCATGTTTACCGACACATAACAATGGACACCGTACGTACGCCCATCTCAGATGATGACACGACCATATTCTCAAGCAGCATCTAAGCATCAAGCGCCTGGCTGGCGGCGCCTTCTCTTGACCGTTGCCATTAAGCCATTCTTCATGTGAAGTATGATGGACAGCTTGGGCTCCACGACGTGCCCCGGCACCGCCTCCACGTCGAAGTTGCTGACCACGGCGGCCGCCGCCGCCTTGAGCTGCACGAACGCCATGTCCTTGCCGAGGCACGTCCGGGGCCCCGAGTTGAAGGACATGAACTTGTACGACGGCACGTACCGCACCCTGCCGCCGTCCTCCTCCTCCACGATCCACCGCTCCGGCCTGAACTCCCGGCAGTCGCTGCCCCACACGTCCTCCATCCTCCCCATCGCGTACAGCCACACCAGGATCTTGTCCCCGGCCCGCACCTCGTGCCCGCACGGCAGCACGTCCGCCGCCGCCGCCTCCTTGAGCTCCTGCGGCACCGGCGGGTACAGCCTCAGCGACTCGCACAGCGCCGCGTGAAGGTACGTCAGCCGGCTCAGCTCCTCGGGGTCCTCGAAGGTCACCATGCCGTCGCCGTTGCTGCGGGTACTCTTGACGGCGGACTCGAGCTCCTGGCGTATCTTGGCCACCACGCGCGGGTTCCGCGTCAGGAGGTAGAAGAACCAGGACAGCGCGGAGCCCGTGGTGTCGCGGCCGGCCAGCATGAGGTTGATGGTGGTGTCGCGCAGGAACGCGTCCACCGCCGTCTCCTCCTCCTCGTCGTCGTCCTTGATGTAGGACGACAGCAGGTCCGCCGAGTCCCTGATGCCGTGCCTCGCCTTCTCGGCGCGCCGCTTGGCGATCGTGTCGGCGACGAACTGGTCGATGGTGCGCCACGCCTCCGCCATCCGGCGCTCGGGCCCGACCCTCAGCCGCCTGGCCAGCTTCCACCACGTCATCGGGACGACGTGGCGGAGGAGGAGCACGTTCATGGCGTCGTCCATGGCGCGCGCGAACGGCACCTCGGGGAGGCCCACGGACAGGCACCCGGGGTCCACGCCGAACACCAGCGTCGTGGTGGTGTCAAACGTCAGCCGGAGGAACACGTCCTGGAGGTCGAACGCCTCCCCGGTGGCGGCGAAGTGTGAGAGCAGCGGGACGAGGGCGCCGTCCACCTTGGCGCGGCTGTACCGGGAGACGAAGGACCGGAACGGGGCGCCGGACATGAGCAGCTGCGCCTTGGCGCGCTGGCGGCGCCACGACTCGCCGTCCGCGGTGAAGATGCCGCCGCCGAGGATGTCGAAGATCTCCTCGAACTCGGGGCCCTTGGGGTAGTTGGCGAAGTTGGAGGTGAAGACGTGGCGGACGTTGACTGGGTCGGCGGTGACGAAGAACTGCATGCCGGAGCGCGGTGGCCCTGTGAAGAGGAAGTTGAGCGAGGTGGCGGCCAGGAGGGAGGTGATCCACTCGTGGAGGTGGTGGAGGTTGCCGAGGAGCGCCGGGAGCATGCCCACCAGCGGCCAGTCCAGCGGGACGACGGGGTTCTTCCGCTTGGACCTGATATGGAAGTAGTAGAAGACCACGAAGCAGAGAAAGGAGAGGCACAGCTCCAGGAAGGACACCCACGGCGGCGGCGCCATTGGCTGCCTCTTGCTTGCCTGCCTATGCTGCTGCAGAAGTCAGAACAGTAGGGAAAAACTGAACTGCCAATGGCTATGGGGATCGATCGATCATGCGGACGTTTGCTAAAGGCTTCTAATACAAGTGATGATGAGGTCAGAAATAGCCGAGGAGTGAGGATGAGGACTGGATATATAATATAATTGTGGTTTTGCTGTTGCACCAGACCAGTCTACATGTGAAAGAAAAAGAGAAGAAGGCATAATTCTACTAGTTGGTTGCTTTCTGTCTGTCATCACCATCACTTCCCTTTCTAGTTTCTACGGAGGTCGGGAGGTGTAACAATGCCTGCATGTCATTCCAAAACCAGCACACCCGCGCTTCTCCTGTGCACTTCTGCAGCATGGGCAACCAATGGCGCCTGGGTGTCTCCTACCAGGAGCTTCCCTCTTGTTCTAACTCCAAATTATAATGGGATTTTGCCATTTGGTGAGCAGCATTTTTTAGAAAAAGAAATTTGTATTCGGTTAGCAACTATTAGTACTTCTTCATGTGATGATTGCTGGAAAAAAAGCACGTGCATCAACTACTGGGTTAATAAAAAAATGTCCTAACTCCCTAATAGTTTTGGGAGCATTGACAATTTGCACTACTACACAAAACTTAACCGAGGCGGTTTTTTCAGGTTAACCGAGGCGGTTTTCTCAACCGCCTCGGACACAAGGTCACGGTTAATCGTGGCCTCAACCGCCTCGGACACAAGGTCACGGTTAATCAGTGGCCTTTAACCGAGGCGGTTGGCCAACCGCCTTAGCATTAACCGAGGCGGTTTTCTTATAAAAACCGCCTCGGTTAATCAAACAAAAAAAAAAAAAAAAAAACCCTAGGCCCGCGAGCCCATTGACGGGCCCATCGAGCCCAACCACCGAGCCCATTGACGGCCTCGGCTCGACGGCAGATCCCCGCATCCCCGCCGCCGGATCCGCTCGGGGTTGGGGAGGAACCACGCCGCCGCCGCCGCCATGGATCCATGCGCCGCCCCAGGGGGTTGTGGCTCGCCAGGCCGCCCGGGGGCGACGGGCCCGTCAGTAGCCGCGCCCATGCAGCGCCGAGGGCCACGCCCGGCTCGCTGGGTGGCTGTGCCAGGGTGCGCCGGGGCCGCCCCGGGGAGCGTGCGCCCTCGCCTTGCCGGGAGTTATGCGCCCTACCGCGGGGGCCGCCCTCGCTGTATCCACCGACGCGTCGAGCGGATCCGGCCTCCCGGCGGTGGATCTCGTGCATCCCTGCCGCGGATCCCGCCCCTTACGCCCGCCCCTTATGAGCGTGGGCCTCCACGGCCCTTGGCGCAGCTGCTCGTGCTTCGCGCCAATCTCCACGCCCGCCGCGCGCCGGGCCTCGCTTCCCGCTCACGCCGGGCATGGCCACGCCTCCACGCCTGGCATGCGCCATGCTGCGTAGCCGCGCCGCCGCGCCGCGTGCTCAGCGCCTGGCCGCCGCGCCGTGCCTGCGCCTGGCCGCCGCGCCATGCTCTACGCCCGCGCAGCAAGGGGTGGGAGGAAGGGAGTTGAGTGATGGAGAGGGGAGAGGAGTGAGAGGGGGCGGCGTGTGGGGGACGGACAAGTGAGAGGGGAGAGGAATGAGAGGCTAGGAAAGGAAACCCTAGACTCTTGTATATATATATGATGTGCTTGTATTGGGCTTGTTTGGTTAGTGGGCTGGGCTTCATTTACCGAGGCGGTTCGGTTATAACAAACGCCTCGGTTAATTAATTAACCAAGGCGGTTTTCTTATATTAACCGCCTCGGTTAACGCTTATTAATCGAGGCGGTTGGGTTATAATAAACGCCTCGGTTAAAGGATTAACCGAGGCGGTTTTCTTAGAACAACCGCCTTGGTTAATAGGGGATTAACCGAGGCGGTTTTCTTAGGCCAACCGCCTCGGTTAACCTATTAACCGAGGCGGTTCTTTGCGCCCGTCGCATAGGCTTTGTTGGAATCGATTAACCGAGGCGGTTTTTTTTGGCAAAACCGCCTCCGAGGTCAATTTTTGAAGTGCCTTGCAAAATATTTTGTGTAGTAGTGTTGGAATCGTTGCAACAGCTGCGTTTTTTATGGAGAAAGTCCTAACATAGCCGAAACCTTAAAATTGGCCGGTTATGGTAGGGGCTCGTGGGCTTTCCCACTTGATTGTCCCTGCCCAAACTGTTGGTCGATTTCCTATAGATACAGGGTTGTTTTTCAATTCTTTACCAGCGCGAATGTATTTTAAGAACCAGGGGTGTGTATTAGCACTCATGCGTTTTTGAGGAAAAAAACAACTATTAATACTTGGCTAAGTGGTGGCTATTTTGTTTAAATGGGATTAGCTTTCTCTTGCTCGTGGAATCATTTACCAAGTGTTTGGCATCACAGAGACTGCGTAAGAGTTAAGACTTCAGCAAGCCTAACTGCTTGTACATGACAACTAATTATATTATATTACCAGGGTCAACAGAAGGCCTTTTCACTCTCTCCGTCTCTCGCATATACTAGGTATATTAATGAACTAGAGAGGTTAACTTACTTCAACAGAAGCAAGTAAATTTGGAGCTTCACCATATACATTCCAACTTATATGATCAATAGAAGTTTTACCAGGGTCATGTCCGTTTTTTTAAAAAAGAAAAACGGTCAGGATTAGTGGTAGTCGGCAAGACTGCTCCTGTCTGGTAGTGTCTACAATTGACAATCATGATCTATGACGAGGAGCGCCTAAAAAAAGGCCCTAAGCTGTAGATTATATTATTGTATTGTAGGAGTACTTATATAGTTAAGATTGCTCGGCAACAACAAACCCCGCGCAGTTGGCGAGTTGGAACGACCATTATTGCATCATGCATGTGTTTGACGATTTTGATTATTCTTGAAAATATGGAATAAAGGAATCATCAGGAGATCGATGAGGGGAGCCGTCGGAGGTCGGACATCCAAAGCCGTACAGAGTTAAAAAAAATACCTTTGCTGTTGTAAGCAAATTAATAGACCCCCTCACATCCTTTATGGGGCCTACCGCCTACGTGTACTAGCTAGCATGGACGTTTACCCTGCAACGCTGCAAGCACCGTGCTAGGTGCTTGTGCTTGTTTATGGGGCAAAGTCACTGAAATGCATGCAATGCAAGAAGTTCGTTGCATGGATTGGAAACTACGTGACGGGAAATCGTACGTGCTAGGTGCTTCTGCTTGTTTATGAATAGCAAATCTATCTACGCTCGCTTGGTGTTACTACTGTATGCATGTGATGTGATGATGAGAACATGATAAGATCAATCATGGGGCGCAGCGGGGGCTCGATGGATCGAGATCAGCCACTCACTCAAACAACTGATAAGAGCGACCCATGAGTCGTCGCCCATGCATGACGATGCCGCTGCATCATCGATCCCAAACCGAATTGGTTGTGCCGTCTTTTCGGACGTCCCTTTCGTCTCTTTGTTTCGAAGTAGGTAGCTTCGCCGTCATGGAGAGAGCGTGCGTACGTACACGATCCCCCGCTTGCCAGATGACGCTAGTGACGTGGCGTCTTCTTAATCGTTCAAGAATATACGCGTGCATCGACCGATCGGGTGGATATATATACATATACTAGCAAATATGCATCGAGAAAAAATTCATCAAATATTTATAGAAACAAAACGAAAAATCTACATGTTTGTTTATTTATGCTTATCTTTTTCTTATCTTTTCTATAAAATATTAAATCTATAATTTATTATTAATTACCAATATTTGCATTAATACAACAGTGTCCTATTAAGTCTAGATATATTTTTTTTCTCGAACATGCGTCTTTGCATTAAGATAGAATTAACTCTGTATATTGAATTCAAAACTCATTTGTGATAGACTTTTTTTCTCTCATGTTGCGCATGCAGCACTGTAATATTTGCTCGTAAATATGTTACTAGTATAATATATGCGGCATCCTGTGGCCTGGCCGCCTGGCATGGTTGTTATTTTCTGGGCGATTTGGCGATACGTGTGCTCTTCATGGAGATGGAGTCTTGTATGAGCCATGCATGTGACCGATTACTTAATTGCCATGTACGATTGGCTGCATATGCATGGCCCATGCCCATGGATGGCTTGGTTTGATACGGTACACCGCATGTGATTTCGTGTCACCATAACAAAAAAAAAAAAGGAAACCAGAAACACAGGGATCTCGGACTCTTGTAATCGTGGAATTGGCCTTGATTGCCAAACAGCCTGGGTGCAGTGAAGTAGAGGCCCACTGTGGATGAACATGCATGATGTCTTTGCACTTTGCTACGCCTTCGTCGTGCCTGCGCATGTAGATAGAAACCGGCCGGCGGGTGGAGAACTGAGCAGAAGGCCCTGTTCCTTCCTTGCCGATCCAACCCCACAACAGGGGCTTCGCCGCTTCGGCGATGTCGACTTTAGCAAACACCGAGGTGGTGATTGCTCCGGCTATCATGATATCATCCATCTGCTTGCATGCAAGTACCCTGTGGTGGAGAGGCAAACACCAAACAAATCGAAAGCCCACCATGCGCGGCGGCAGGCTTTGCATGTTCGAACGCAGCCCGGGAGCGGGCGTTGTCGCCGAGACTGACCTCCACCAGGACACACCGAACTCACTTCGGCGTTCTCGGGGCAAGCTGCCACGGTCGCGTCGACCATGGTGGCCGGGCTGCCGCCGTGTTTGATATTTCGATCTCAAACAGCAGGGGCGTAGTGGGTCTACAGGGGCGCCTTCGGTTTTGTCGTCCTCGTGGGCGCCGCCATCTTCCTTGCTCCGGCCGGTGCGCCACTCCTAGAAGAGCTCCCTCGCGTTTGCGGGGTCGTCGGCACCCAACTCCATGTTTGCCCGGGCGTTATAGACGCAGTATAGTCGGCGCACGGGCGAAGGCGGGCGTGCACGCTCCATGCCACCGCCGCGTCCAGCATAAGGCCGCCTGGCCGGGGTTGAGCTAACTCGAAAAACTCAAAAGGGCGCCGCCCCGCCCTCCGCCGCCGCCTTGCACAACCCGTCGTCTTGCATGGGCAACCTGCTCGGTATGATTCCTATCCACGACGATTGATCGATCGATCGACCACCTTGTGGCCAGGCCGGCTAGTATACTACGCATGCATATATTAGGATTTGAACATTAAAGCATGTATTGTTTTGAATCGAAATCTATTTGGGCTATGCGGGACGCACACGAGTCAAACGTGGTGTTTGTTTCGGTTTCCGCAGGGAGAAAGCCATGTCCGTTCCGCCGACGAAAAACAAAAGATGTGGGAGCGAAGCAGGTGTCCCAACTGTTTGGTGATTAGGCACGTGTAAAATAAAAGGAATGGGCTGGACCAAAATCTAGGTGGAGAGAAATTTTAACTTTTTAATATTACTAAAACATGCCCGTGCGTTGCAACGGGAGAAAAATAAACTATTAAATATTTATATTTATTTTTTATATTATCTATGTGTTGATATAGTTATATGGAGCATGAGCCAAGTTGCCACTCACCACATAGTATATGATTAGTTGACGACGAACATCGTTAGAGCAGTTTTTAATAGATGAGTCCCCCTCAACAATCCGCGTATGCATTCCGAGAAGTTCTCTTACTTGATGGCATTTATCTCGTTGAATTGCTTTCACCATTGGGAATGACTTAGTCAACAGGGTCATCTTGTATGACGTGCCGAAATTGCCATTGCCCAACATCAAGGTACACACGGAGTAGGTCCTTGAGTTTGAACCACGTTCACCCCTTAGAAAATAACAATAACTTCGGGTGGTCGTCGCATTGCTCGTCGCTCTTCAAGGCCACACTTCATGATCATCACCTAGGCCGCATGCCGCCTTGCCTGGATGCCACCTGGCTCGTGCTGTCTTACCCCACGACCTTGTCTATGATGCTACAGTCGGATGCGCCCCAGCCATTATACCCACTATAATCTTGACTCGGTTTCTAAATTTCGATGCGGGTACGTGACACGGAGAGATAAGGATTCGGGTAAACTTTATCTTTTTCTAACTTTTTAATGGTTTTTAATTATTTTTTATTCCATCCCTAACTAATAGATATCCAAATCAGAGGTAAATTGAGGTTTCGTTTAGAAATCGCAAGGGCAAAATTATAAAATTGAAAAATGAGGGTAAAATTACAATTACATTGCTAGATAGGCTAAAAACAATATTCTTCAATAAATTTTATTTATAGTAAAAAAAAGCTACGTCAATAATTTAATGGTGCAAGTAATCTATACTTAATAAACAACGACCGACACAAAATCTACGGTAGATGTTGATCTTTTTTTTGACAGTTACAACTTTGATATTTGTTTACACACAGTAAAAAACAACAAAAACAATCGTTAACAATACAGTATACAATAATTATTATTATGTAAAGAAAGGCTAATCACTGCTGTATTTTACTACTACATACATGTTTTGTTATTACGTACATGTATTATAAATATATCTATACCTAATAATAAAGAGGCAAAACTTTCAGCCTGTTTTTTTGGTTCACTAAGAGTGGGCACCATCACAGCACATCTCGCTTCCTTTGAACTTCTTGCTTAGAAGCTTTGCAGCAATTTGCAACATAGTATTCACCCCTGCCACTATCAGGTCCTTGTCGGTCTCCAGAAACATAATTGCTCCCTAGGAGCGCACAAACATAACATACAATTTCGGTGGGATTACGCAATAATCTTTCTTCAAAACACATTTCATTTTTGTGTTTTTCATATTGCCCAACACATAGCGGCTATCCCTACTGTTTACGATGACATTCTCACAATTGTGATAGAAATTTGACTTTGTAGACTTGTAGTGATCCAAATGCCTTTTGGCTCGCTTGGTGGACTACCTCTGTTTTTTTTTTTTTGAATAAAAGACTACCTCTGATTTGGCATGGCCACAATCCAAATATCACCATTTTTGGCCCTTCAGTCTTTCTCACGTGTTTGGTTGAGTAGAAAAGAGTTATTTTCTGGTTTAGAAAAGAGTAACATGTTTCTTTTTTAGACATTGGATTTTTGACGTAATGGATACGGAAGCATTAGTTAGAGTCGGACTCCACATCCACGGAGTTAGTTAGGGGAGGGCCGGACCAAAAAATAAGTAGAGAGAAACTCTTGCCTCTTTAAATTAAGGGAGAGTCCTAAGAGAAGTTTTTTAGGAGTAGTCGGCGCCACAGGAGGGAGTTAACTATTGGCACTACGGAAGTTGTTTATATTTGGTACATATGCACACATAATCTGAGTACAATCTTTCTCACGTGTTTGGTTGAGTAGAAAAGAGTTATTTTCTGGTTTAGAAAAGAGTAACATGTTTCTTTTTTAGACTTTGGATTTTGACGTAACGGACATGGAAGCATTAGTTAGAGTCAGACTCCACATCCACGGAGTTAGTTAGGGAGGGCCGGACCAAAAAATGAGTGGAGAGAAACTTTTGCCTCTTTATTATTAGGTATAGATATCGTGGAAAAGTCAATAAGCCAATTACTAGCTGTCGGCTGCATAAACACGTACAACGCAACTCGTGTGTTCTGCTCCAACCATTCAAAATTATAGGTTTTGATTTTTCTAGAAATAGTGTTCTTAGCACATAGTAAATTCATGTATCCACAGAAGCCAAAAATATTTATAAATTTAGAATTAATCAAGAGAGTAAAATAAAAATCCTACAATGCATTGTAGTATTTGCTTGGTGTATTTTTTTTTTTCCTATACACCAATGCAATCAAGCAATGCATTAGAAGTTTAGAGCTGGCCCCAGTACGTATGATATGACTGCCTCCAATGATCGATAGATATCTAGTACTCTGTCCAAAGCACCACGCAATGCAAATGATCACGTGAATTCAAATATGGTACTTTATTTGGGCGTGAATTCACGTGCAATGCAAGTGGGCAGTCTCCGAGCTGGATGTACTAGTTCCTAGAATAACCATGCTGGCACAGGTTTACCTCGCGTAACAATATGGTACTAGCAGCTGTATATACCTTTGGAAGCAGCAAATATATATATCAGCTGGTTCACATGCAATCATCATGCATGCATGGTCTCTCTCGATCTTTTATGGGACCCGGCCGAAGCCACCACAGTTGATCTGTACGACGACTGTACCTGTGTGAAGATGCATGCACAATGATCATCTCGTGGGCATGCAGAGCTAGCTGCCGTGTTGTGAGCCCATTCGCTCGCTGTGCATGCAGAGCGTGCTAGCGTGACTGTGTATGGCCAGCCTCGAACATGTTTGTGTGTCACCGTGTCGGTGTCCAAGGTTAAATATACAGTAATTTCACTGTATGTCGTGCGTACGGATCCATCATACATTGCCTGGCTCTTGGAGGCTGGGGAAGAAGGTGTGATTCACTTGCGTGTATATCATCTCTCTGTCTTAAAATAACTGTTGGTTTCGTTTCTCGAATAATAAATTTAATTTAAATATATTTAAAGAAATATTAATATTTATAGTATATAATTAGTATCGCCTGAAAAAGATATTTAAATCTAGTTATTTTAACAATATATTATATATATTTTTTATAAATTAAATCAAATTTGTGGTAAGAAAATCTAAAAAAAATAGTTACGTTGGGGGGGGGGGGGGAGCAGAACAAGTCCTGTATGTAGGCTAGAAAACCCTCGCAGCTGCAGGGTTCACTTATTTGCAATTTAGTATGAGTGATGAGGTGTGGGCGGCAGGCGGCTAGCCGGCCGGTAGGTGCTACTGCTAGCTTGGACATGGACAGGTCTGTTCCAATAGACCCGTGCGTGCACGGATCTTATCTTCAAGTACTGTGCGCGCGCCGATCCTTGTAGCCTATCCAATTTTTCGGGACACAAGACATGAGATCATCATCTGCCATCTGCCTACGTATATACGTATATATCCTGGAACGCGCTAGCAGGTATCATCGTACATATGCCACCTTGGGCTCCAGTTATATTCATTCTCAGGACTGCATGCAAATAAGGTTTGGTTCCTTTATTAGCGCCTGCTCTGTTCATGGCACGAAACTCTTCGATAATTTATAGTGTATACGTGTTGGAACTGTTTCTAGCCACATTGGTGGACCCAACAGGTAGTCCAGGTAGGACCGAGACTACCCTGAAATTTGGCCAAAAATAGTTTTACTACACTGCAGCCCACGAGAAAGTTTGGCCATGAATTTTTCCCCCCCTTCTCTCTCACTCGTGCAACGCGAACACGACCTCATCTACGCAGCAGACAGGGGCATGAGCAACAGGCCGCCGCTCGCCCCGCCATCGCCAGTCGCCGCTCGCCTCGCCCCTGTCGGACGCCGGGAGCCTCCGCGCTGGCTGCCTGCCCCACCACCGCTGTCCGCTCGCAACACCCCTGTGCGGCCGGGCGCTCCATGGCTCTGCTAGCAAGCCGCAACTGTCGGCCGCCGCCGTGCCCGTCGCCGAGCCTGAGCACCGCCCACCCGTCCCTGCGTGCAGGTCGCGACGTCGCGCAGGCTTCACGCCCCACCAGCCGTTGGGTGCTCCCAACTCCAAGCCGCAGAGCAGCGCCCTGCTGAGTTGGTGAGCACCAGATCTTGCCAAATCTCGTTATATTGTTTAGAAATTAATTAGGGTTTGGACACGATATCAGCAATGGTGCACTGAACTATAAATGTAGATGTATGATTCATTGTTGTTCGGTCAGAGAATTATTTGTGAAATCGCTTCATAAATTTGAATGAAATTTCTTAATGTAGTGTCTTGTTTTTGTAAGACCTTATTTGTAAGGACCTATTTCTATTTGCATATGTTTGATTCATCTAAAATGTGTTATCACAACTTGGTTAATTTGTAGTAGTCATATATATCGAACTTTTTTTTATTTTATCTTGTTGCGTGAGAAATTTTTTTTGTTAGGACTACCCTCGTTTCAAATCCTTGGTCCGCCACTATCTAGCCGTTCCAGGCCCGGAACTATTTCAAATGAAAAGGGTTTACGTATGGCTTGGAAACGTTCACACACGCTCTAGCTGGCCAACTTGTGGAACTGAAGGGCAAGTGGGCAATAACACGCATCATACATCCTTGGTGCCCAGCTGGCAGCTGCTAGCCAGTAGCAAAACAGGAATGACGACGTACGCTAGTACAGTAGCGCGCTGCAGATCTGAAAACGGCGCCCCCATTTTCAATCAGGCAGGTGCAAATAAAGGCGCGCGCCTTATTATTTCTTTTTAACCAAGGAATTAAGATCGAGGAAGTACATGTAATACATTCACCAGTTTATAAATATGCATCAATCCCAACTTTTTTTTTCAGCTTTTCCCCTTCTTCTCTTTGTAATGTTTGGATGTTTTCCTTGGTTCAATAAAATTACCGTAGGGCCTCGGCCCCTCCAGATTCAAAAAAAAAAAAAAAAAAAAAAAAAAAAAAAAAAAAAAAACTCAACTTTTAAGGATAAGGGTATGTGGCATCCATGGTAAATGTTGTTGTTTATTCGACCGGGCATTGAGTTCGAAGTTGTTGTTTCCGCAGTGAGTGCTGGCCGGTTCATTCCGAAAAGAAGATTATAAGGGTATATGAGAAGCTGGTGAGTGGACTCATGTGCTCATCAATTAATAAATGGATTAATTGCGGTTGCATCAAGAAACTATATATACCGCGCAGTTGTTTTACAACGAGCTAGCGATCGTAGTTATGGCAATTTGGCATGATTTAGCCATTTAGGTGTACGTGTATATACATAGTTGCGGCGCCATACGCCAGCCAACCATATGGATGCCATTATTAGTATGCCCACACGCATGCATCGTCGCCAGTCGTCACGCCTGCGGCCTGCTATATATCACGATCGATAGATAGCCTCAGCAAGTCAGCAATAGGGCACGTCTTGGAGGATAACTGATCAGAAAAAGGCTTCGATACTCTTCTAGTCCTGGGGATTAGGTGTCTATGCAAGCAACGAAATCGGAGACAGTATGTTTCAAGGAGCCACGCGGTGGCGTCCTGCATCTTCGATGAGGGCGTGATCGATGAGCTCAGTCGGGGTACAGCCAACTCGCCGCACTGTGATCGTCTTTTAAATTTGGCTCTCTTATATTACAGGGCCCGTGGCTGGATGGCCATGGTGTGCCGGCCGCTAGCTCGCATTGTACTTAATGATATACGTGCAAAGCCTCGCTTGTTGCGATCTCTGTTGCCACTCTACCGGGCAGCCACCACGGTGGTGCTGGGCAATGGTGCTAACACCTCCTTCTGGTTCGATGTATGGGCAGGAGACGACCCACTGGCTGAAAGTTTTCCAGAGCTGCTGAGTCATTGCCGAAATCAAGATATCTCTGTTAAGCAAGCATGTGAAGGTGAACTAATCCGGAGCCTAGTTGAGCGACGGTCACAGCATGCCACTGAACAACTCACTGCAATCTCTCAGCTCCTGCAATCAACCCAACTGAATCATGGCAACGATCGGTGTCAGAGCCTGTTATATATGCAAGCGGAATGGAGACCTGGACACATCCATGCTCTACAAGACGCTCAAGGCAGCAAACTCGCCCTAGCAAGACCCCTGGGCGGCCTTCGTCTGGAACAATCGAGCCCCTCCAAGGGTGCGTTTCTTTGCGTGGCTTCTCTCGCAGGGCCGGATACAATGCCGGACAAACCTGCTGAAGAAGGGGATTGTGGACAGCGCCACTTGCGAAGTGTGTCACAGTGGAGAAGAAACTGCAGCCCACATAATCTTTGGCTGTAATGCTGCGGTCGAATTCTGGAGAGCGATCAGGATTGACACACAAGGCGACTGGCCGGTGAATAAGCTGCAGGAAATTGAGGCTCCTGGGCACATCCCAAAGAAGCACTTCGGTACTTTCCTTCTGCTCTGCTGCTGGCACATCTGGAAGAGGCGGAACAATACTGTCTTCAGAGAAAATCGAACAACACTCATGGCAGCATTGGCTCAGTGCAAATCCGAGGGAGAATTATGGAAGTCGCAATTGCCAAAGAAAGACAAGGATGTCGCGGCTGTTTGGTGCTCGATCTTAGCTTCAGCAATGCAAATGTAATCGAGTATTGTAACGAAACAAAATGTTTACAAACTATCTGGCTTTGAGAGCCAAACCATAATATATTTCCAGGTGGGGATCCTCTCCCCACCCCCCCGGTCAACTTTTCCAAAAAAAAAAAAGCCTCGCTCTCGCTCAGGCGCCAGTGCATGGGGCTGTCATGACTTGTGAGTCCTATCGAATTACATGTAAATCGTTTGGGATCAGTAGAAATTTAAGTAATAGCGCGCCCAAGCTGCAAGGCCTAGCATGCATTATATTATGCCAGGGTGCGAAGAATGGTACGGTGAGCTAGATGTGTCACCAAACTGAGCAAGTGGAGGAATAATTCAAGCCTCACCATGTGGTTCACCCTCAGGTTTTTGGTAGTTCGCTGAAGGAAGTTATAAATATGCACATTGTCTTTATTTGCTGTTCTCCATGCACGTGATCCATGATGCATGGAGAGGTAAGCTCTATCTATGTGATCTCTTGCTAGTTGGATCCGTCAGCTCTTGTCCGGGATAGAGTAGGTTTGAGGAACTCTGTTGCATTGTTTTAGTTCTTTTTCTAAAATCGTATTAACTTATTGAATTATTGCATTTAGAGTGGATTCCTCCAGCGCAGGCTCCAAAGGATTATATTAGCCTGTGATATTATTAATTTGGGTGGCGATTTGTATCTGCCCCATACTGTAGCTGTACTTGTTCTTGCCAGCGTCAATCTTTCTAGGCGACAGCCCAGCAACACATGTGCCGTTGCTTTGCATGTACTCCTCCGTCTCACAGTAAGATGGAGTCATTTCAGCTCTAACCATGAGAATTTAGAGACTTGACAGTGGATGCACGCTTGTGTGCTCCGCCTACAAATCAATGGGAGTTAGTTCGGTGTCATGGAAACAGGCTACAGAGAGCGACGGCGTAGATAATGACGCTTCTTCGATTCGTTCTGAAATTATTATCAATCTAGCCGATTGCCGTTCTCTAGCAAATCTCAGTACTAGTCTCTATGATGCTCAGTCTGTGTCGCCAATAAGTTTCAACACACGCAAGCGATCGACTGAAGAGACGAATGCGATCGACCATCAGCCTGCGAAATATCGGCATGCAGAAGATTGTGTGGTGGACGGGACAAGGACGGAGAAGTACTACTACCTATCTGAAACCTGTGGAGGGACTCAGTCTAAATATAATGTCATAATGATCGCATCATCAACTCGATCGTACGTGGCCATAACTACTGTCACTGCTAATAATTAATAATCAGAGAGTACACACCTTTCAAATTTCATGCAACTCGTGGTGTTCAAGGATTGGAATGAAGGAAGAAAGGGAAATAAACGATTAATAACTGCACGCATACAGACTACAGAGGCTCGTCATTATATTGGCCACTGCATGCAGTATGCAGACTACGCCAAACAGGCAGCTTTTGTGGCGGCAGGTTCCCCAACGAATTTCTGATGCTTGGACTGATTGGTGAAGAAGAGGTGCGTACGCTACACTGAAATTCTGAAGAGTCGCTAGCTATAGCTAGCTGTGGCCAAGTGCCAAATGGAGTAGTAGCCCGTCCCGTGGCATCGGCATCACCGTTAGCTGTGACCGCAGACAGACGCCGACTGGCTAGCTAGCGCAGAACAAGCCGGGGGTGCCAGCGACCGGACACCAGCTGAATCGTCGTCCCCGTTGCGCTGCTCATGACGCCGGCCGCCCGGCGTACGGCGTACCTTGCCGTGACGGTGTGGGTCTTGCTTCGCTGGGTTCGGTGGAGAAAACGACGCACGGTGGATAGATGGCGACTGGGCAGGCACGGGCGCGGGACTGCACCACGGAGAATCTGCAGAGAATTCCGCCGGTGTCACAGCTAGCTCTCGCTTCTCGCCGTCGTGGTTACCACTACTCTCCACATTCCAGTAGGGATCCATGTCGTATGGGAATGATTGTTGGTCAGATCCTTCAGCAGCATGCCATGCCAGCATGGGCATCACATTCAGTGGTCTGAGTCGCTGACAGCGAGAGCCACGTGGGATCGAAAGTAACGCTACAAAACTGGTGTCGAAATTCATGACAGCACGCATGGACCATTTCATTTGGCTCCTCTCACAGTCTCGATCACTCACTGGTCACTGCATACTGTGCCTCTACCGCCCAACTGTTGCGTGAGATCGATGTAATACCACGGACGGACGCGCGCGTCAGCAAATGCTGAACGAACCAAGCTAACCTTTTTTTATTCCACCAGGAAAAAAAAAATACACCAGCGATTTGAAACTCTGGTCGATTTGAAACTCTGGTTCGAATTTGCTGGGTGAGACGACGAGAACGAGATGGATAATTTGCTGGGCCTCTCTTTTTTCGGGGTGTCTTCCTCGGGCGGACTGGGATTGACCCCTTTTGCGTGGCAACCTGAAACCAGGCCACATGCTGGGCCTACTAAGTACATTCAGCCCGCTAAGTTACAAGGGCTCGAAGTTTAGGCACCATTGATAGTTTTTTTTTTCTTCTTCTGATTCTGATAACGTGTGGTCCTCCTCACCTCTTCAAACAATTTAACATTTGCGAGGCTTCTCTTCAGTGCCAATATTTTGATGAGCCAATTATTTTATCAGTAAGATGAACATATCTGGTAGTAAGTAGGATCGGAGCTAGACGATTGAAGGCATGCAACAACCCTAGGTACTAATTACTTGGGAACAAGAGCATTATGCTACTACTAATAGCTAGCATGCAAACACCGAAACACTAAATAAGCATATTCACTCGCACGACGTTTTCTTCGCCACGGTCGCAGTATCCTGGGCCATGGCAGAACCGTATGGGAAGCGAAGCGTAAAGCTTTGCCAAACGGCAACGTGTCGATGCCCCCTCTCTGACTCTCTACGGACACGCCTGCGCCTTGCGTGCAGTGCCGACACACGAAGGCACTAGCCCGCACAGGCACAGAGACCCGGCCGAGCCCCAGCCGCGGAGACGGATCCCCCCGTCCCGTCGCCGCGATCTCCGAATATGTCCGCCGGATCGGCACCCTGGAGAGCGCGTCGATCCTGTGTCCGCCCGTGCGCGTGGCCTGTCCCGGCCCAGAGAGCGCTAGCATGCACACTCAGGACGTACCCCTAGCAGGTACCACCACCTCAAGTACTCGTACCCCGGCCGCCCGGAATCCCACCCGTTCCCTTCCCGGACGGTCAAAGCAAACGTACGCGAGGCGGGCACGCGCGCGACGGAATCGCCGGTCGCGCCGTGTACCACCAAAGCGGGGACACCCGTAGCGCGGCGCGGGATCGAGCTGCCGCGCGCGCGGGCCGCCCCGGCCGCCACTTTCCCTGTTGGCGTTGCGTTGCGTTGCGTTGCGTTCCCCGCCGCCAGCCAGCAGCAGGAGGCATTTGGCCGGCCGGCCGGCGGGCGCTACTTGCGCTCCGCCCCTTGGCTGCGGATTTGGCCTACCTAGCCTTCCTCCGATCCCCTCCCGGCAGTCCTGCAGGCCTACTAGCTGCCACACCGTACTCCAGGGGACGCAGATGGACAGATTCTGCAGCGCAGGGGGCCAGGGGGTGCCCTAAACGCTAAACCGTACGCGGCCGCTTTCGCCTTTGGGGCTTTCTCCGGGACTGATGGATGATGGGCATTCGGTTCCATTCGGTGGGGATCGGAGGGGCTGCCTGCGGGCTGCGGTGCGGCGCCTCCAGCTCGTCTTGTGCCTCACGCTTCATTCCGGTGCGGTATGGTGCCGGCCGGGGGACGACGGGGACCCCGCCCTGTCCCTCTCCCCCAGGTACTTCGTGCGTACGAGCCTTTGCATCTGCTGTCTCCGAGCATGATTGCTTTCTTTTTTCAGCTATCCCCGGCGGTCGTTTCCAATTGGTAATTTCGGCAAACACCACTCACACCACCCTTGACATTGTTCTCCAGTTTCTTGGCTCGTTGATTTTCCCCACTGGACGCAACCAGGGGGGGGAAGTTTTATAGTGGCTGCTGCTAACTGCTATATATAAGTGCTATGTGGACGTGTCGACACAGTAGCAGTGTTACATGCCCTGCCTTTTGCTTAACACGGCAATGGCTCTCGACCAATGCAAGCTAGCTAGGGAACGTCAAATACCACCAGCACCAGCTCGCTCTCGCGGGCAGGATCTAGCTAGCTAGCTAGCATGCACTGCGCGGCACCACACGTGTCGACCAGTTGTGGCAGCATCTCAAGGGCACGGTCCTGCAGTGCAGAGTGCACGCACGGCAGATCGAGGAGTTTCCGTGAACCGAACGACGGGGTTTGGTCCGGTCGAACCACCTGGTGGAGATGGACGGAGCGAGCTGGGGGTTTCGCTCCTCCAATTAAGAAGAACTCCACTGCTGAAATCGGCGGTCTCGTCGGAAGATCGGAATCTGTCACGCAAAGCTTGGGTGCCGATCGATATGTTGGGATCCGGCCGCCGCTTCCTTCTCATCTCATCTAGCTTAGCAGCTCCGATCCGATCCTCAGTGATCAACATATCTTCAAGTCAGTGACCAATATATCTTCAAGCTACTAGCCAAACTGCACAAAAAATAAAGGGCTACTACGGCCTATATATATACCTATATATAGCTAGCTAGCTAAATAAAGGCTCAGATGTAGTAGCATGTTACCGTCGTACGATCCTCTGTCTATCTACTATCTATCTAGCTGCCTATGGCTTCAAGTGGAGCAGTATCATTATCATATCGGCCGGTGCCTCATCCTTGAGGATGAAGATATACTGTGTGTCAAGGCACAGGCACAAGGCACTGCACTGCAAAGATTGACGGATAGCTGCTAGCTAGACATGAGATGACCCAAAGCTGAGATATATCGACCATCCGACCAGATTCGAATCCATTGTCGACTTCATTAACGAGGTTGTCTTTGTCTTTGCAGTAGTACATGCAAGCTATGCTAGCTAAGGTAATCACGACAGTAATCAGCAGCTGGACTGGACTAATCCAACAGTCCTGCCTCTAATATACGCCGACCTTTATGTTGCGTGTACGCAGTCGCCCATGCATAAGCATATGTATGTATGGAGTAAACGCCAAAAACTGTCTCTCATCCTCCCTCTCCCTGTCAAGCTAGCGGTTTCTGCTCTAACTAAATTAGCTTCCATCAGGTTGTTATTTGTCGGTTCGTCTCACCACCCAAAGATAGCAAAAGGATACCCATGCAGTTGCTTGGCACTGCCGTCCTCCCTCCCCTATAAGTATCCAGCTCCTGCACTCGCCATGGTTAGGCCAGCCTAGGGATCGGAGCCGACTTCCCTTTCACCTTTCTTCCTCCTCGCTCCTCTCTCACAGCTAGCTTCGACGCCATCCCTCCTCTGTCCTCTCCTCCATTGATCGATCGGTCCATAGATATGGTGTACTGATACCAGATATCTCGAGGTACTGATAGATACCAGATATCTCCCTCCTATACGTTACAACACCTCCCGGCCAAGGCTGCTCATACAAATAATGATGATGCTGTTCGAGGAGGATGCAGCTGGCATGGCCATCCCAGTCCCTGGCTTGTGCATTGTAAGTGTCTCACCCTTGATGTATGCCTATAACCCTTGATGTATGTTCTCAGCAAAATTACTAAGTCAGCATGATATATATGTTCAGTAACACGCAATGTTTTGTACTGTCAAATGGCTAAAATAAAATGAGATTACCCATGCAAATAAAGCCAAGGGAAATATGTTTCATACCGGCTAAAACACTCCGTCAATGAGGTCGCACGATCTGGTCTACTTATCAGGGGTTCGAGGAGTGACCGATCGAATTCATTGAGACTTCTTTCCAGGAATACGCAGTCTGCGCCAAAATAGCATCCTTGCATTAGACCATGCACCAGCATTTATAGGATATCCAATTTATGTTCGCTGACTTCTTGGTTGTGTCTTTGGTTCTATTTCATATCTCTCCCGACCGCAATTGTAGTAGAGAAAATTCAGGGTTCTGACTTCCTTGGTGTCGTCATCTTGGAAAAAAGTCATGTGCATCTGCATGGCCAAACAGGGTTATTTTCGGTCCCCTCTCTTTCATTAGCCTATCTTCCTCGCACATGCCCGTTCTCCCATTATAGCCACAAGCTCTCTTCTCAAGGATCAATGTAATATATTGGAGACAGTTTATCCGAGAAGCTGGGCTGCGCACCAATCTGATCATCTTCATGCATTGAAGATCGTTGGTGCCCGCCATGCTTCCCGATGATTGCATCACTGTAATTGCTTCTCTGATCTATCTAACACAGTTTTTGCTCGGTTCTTCCTAGGTTTGCGATCGATGGTGTTCTGAAACCCATAAACCAAGCAATTTCATTTCCTCCTTGAGATATTTTGCTGCCGTATTTCTTGCATCCTATGGATCAATGCATGCTCACGGGGTTGAAATTAAAATGACAAGAAATCGTTTCCTAAGGACAACTGGTACTTGCCTGCGAATGTAATTTAATAGTTATTAGACATCTATCAAAGCTAAAGCATATATAACAGCGTTGAGATAAGCATAACATTAACATCATGGCTTCTTTCAGATTTAGGACCTTCGGCTCTACCACAGAATAGAAAATGTTTTCTGTTTCTTTTTCTGCCGCCTATGTCTTTATAATTTTATTCTGAATCACATACATGATCTTATTTTGAGAAGTTCGCTTCAATGAAGAGAGTACGTAGAATTAAAACCACATATCTAAAGTTTTTGATCCTCTCTCACAAAGTGCATAGAAGTAACTGCACTGAAAAATATCGTTAATTCTTTGCAACAAAAGGTAGTATTGATGCATCTAATATTTCCTACTCTCACGACGAGTTTACAAGGTGCAGTCATTACCACTAGGACTTCCTATAAGATGTAATTCAGTCAGAGACTCACAAAGTTATTGATTTGCCTTCAAAATTTATGACCTGCATCTTTTGTGACTTGATTATTGAATAGCACTCATTTAACAAAAAGGACTCACATATTTTGTTCCACTCTGAAATTTACAGGAGGAAATTTCAAGCCCCATAGCTGCTCATATTCTTGACTTCTATGATGGCGGCCTCGGTAATGACCTATTTGCTGCGGCGACTACCACCTCCGGTCCATTTCCTGCCACTGATGAAGATGTTTCTTCATCTACCACTACCACCCCTCCTATCTGCAGCTACACTGACGACGCTCCAGCTACTGGTGCCACAGCCTACTCGCCATTGCCATCCTTTGACACCACTCTCACAGCCCTCCTTGAGGAAGAGCAACACCATGGCCTTGACACCGAGATCCTTCCGCAGATCGATGGCCTTTCAGAAGTAGCATACTATCCAACTGGCACCGATGAGGCCAGCATAGGGCAACTCAACCAGATGGGACTTCCAGAGACCTTAGCTGAACAGGTGCCCCCAATGCAAATTAGCAGCAGTGCATCTGCCTTGATGCCACTCACTTCAGACTATAATGAGTGCTTCACAGCAGCGTTAGCTGGAGGGTTCATGGGTCTGGAAGGAGCCATGTATCAACAAACTGGAGCAGTTCTTCCAGGCTGCAATGCAGAAACATCACAACATGGATTCTTCAACAGTGCCAGCAGCAACAGTATGGTGATGATTGGCGAGTATCAGAAGATGATGGAAGGTGAAGGACTGAGCACAACATATAACGACACAGATTCCATGCAAGGGACATTTAATACTAATGCAGAGATCCAGGTAAAATTCAAACCCTACGTATACCACAATGATACCCAATAAAAGCACAGGTCAAGTAACCAGTTGACAATGGATATCATTTCTGATTCTTACGGTTATATTAACTAAACAGGTAGGAGGAAGTAATCAGCACCTAACAAACGGATGCAATGGGAACCCAGCAACATTACCTCCAACAGAACTATCAGGATTGGAAGACTCCACATTCAAGGTTGTCCGCTTGTCACCTGAAGAGAGAAAGGAAAAGATCCATAGGTATATAAAGAAACGGAACGAGAGAAATTTCAGCAAGAAAATAAAGGTACCATTGAGCATTTCAATAGATAAATACTGATGCATGGACATCTTACCAATTCAGCTGTGCTGACACACAACAAAATGCAGTACGCTTGTAGAAAAACCTTGGCAGATAGCAGGCCCCGTGTCCGCGGAAGGTTTGCAAAAGAACGATGAACTCTGTGAAGCTGGGCAATCAGGCTCCCAGAGTCATGAACATTATGAACAAACTGTAAGTTTTAAATTATACTACACTACAGTCTTATCAAACAGTCTACTATAACTAGAAGAAATGGCCATAGTAAATGTTAAGGGTAAATGTAACTTGATGCACCACAGAGACAAATCGAGAAATACATAAATCATTTGTTTCAACTTTATGTTTATCCATTCTAACAAATATTAAGCTAAAATATGTACTGGACACCCCTGTACACTAGTGACTTAGCACAAGATTGTAGTGGGTGAGGTCATGAGTTATAAGTCTCTGTCCCATTAATTAAGGAAAACATGATTCTTCTTATGTATTCTCATTGTTTTTAAACGAAAACATGGCAATTTCTATGCATAGTTAACAAGAACTCTCACCTTTTTCAGGACCATATGAAAGAAGAAGACATGCTGGACACATCTGACATTCTAGCGCATCTCAGTGGATTAAATTCCTACAACTACAAGTATAAATGCACCATTGAGTCTTGGATATGATTCTCAAGTCTCAACCACACAAACTAAGACCCAGTGTCTTATTTCAAGTGGTGCAACATCGAGCACAGATTTTTTGTTTTTGTTTCCAATAAAATAAACATACAGTATTAGAAGCTCAATGGCAGGTCAAGAACTTAGTTCAATTAATGTAGATTTAATGTATGTGTAATTCTGCTGTCACTTGTTTACCATTGTCACAAGTGAATGTGGTAGTTAGTCTCCAGAAGAGTGATTTGTGCATATAACTATGCCATTTATAGAAATAAAAGTTCCGAGGATCTCTTAAATATTTCTTTGTTGCAGAGTCTATATTTGGTCTGCTCAGAGAATTCCAAGGACAGCAAGTAGGAATGGTACATCAGAGTAATCAAATAACATGGTAACAGAGCAAAGTAACAAGTAAACTTAATATATTGGAGTGTCACCTAGCTGCCTTTTAGCCTGTGCCCCTATGTGCAGAAGGATCAAGAGTTGGAACCAACAACGAACAATATGAATAAGCAGAGCTAAAATGTTTACCACTATACTCATGAGTTTAGTAAGGTTCATGATGCAATTGTAGAAATCCAATTCTGTTGATTTTCTGTTTTAGTGGAGCTATCCAAGAACAAGCTCCAGACTTATAGAGTAGTGTATCCACAGTTGCGTTCAGACTTATACTCTGAAGTATAAGCACTACCTGTGCCATTTAATAAGTAACCAAAGTGAATGACATACCGCACCGGACACCACAAGTAGGCAATGTGAAGCTCTAGTAGTACTGCCACATTACATATCTCCATTTCAGCTAAGCTACAGTGGGTGGTCAAATTTACAATCAATTGTGACTCAAACCAACATTGTACAGAATTGGAACTCCAACTGAATGGCAATCTAGAAAACAACAGTCAAAATTCCATGCTGGAATTTACTCTGTTAAACATGATTTTATCGATGAAGTCAATGCAGTTGGGTCCTTAAATTGCTATACAGTTTCTTCACCCACACTTGTCTGACATACAAGAATATATATTGCACGCACTGGATCAAAAACCACCTCTACATATGTATCTGATATAGAAGCAAATGTACAAAAAGTTATGTGCTCAGCCTAACTCATACTAGTACTCAATGATGTTGTCACCTGGGGCACTGGCACAGCAAGGGAGAGCAATTCTGAGGCCCCTCGCTCCTCCAATTCGCACCTCTCAGCATCCATCTCAAGTATAACCGGATCGAAGAATGCAACCTGGGGTTCAGATTTGGTACACCCAAGCAGGACTAAGCCACTGGGTCTGGTGAAGCCGAGGAACCTGACGCAGCTCGCGCGTCCATAGCCCCAGAATCGGCCCCCGACCCAGACAGCGACCTCCGAGACGATGACGGCGACCTTGACGACGACCCCGAGCGCGTCGACCCCGTTCCTGAACCCCTTGTGCACCTGGAGGCCGAGGAAGCCCTCGACGATCTTAGACGTGTTCTTGGAGAGCTTGTAGCCAGACTTGAGGACGGCGAGCACGGCCACGCCCGCGGGCGAGGCGGCGTGGAGCGCCGCCGGCTCGGCGGCGGCGAGGCGGAGGAGCGAGGCGGCGGCGAAGGCGGCCTTGAGGCGCTTGGAGGAGGGGAGCGAGGGGAGGAGGCGCGCGGCGGGGCCGAGCGTGCGCGCGGCCTTGTACGACTTGGAGGCGGCCTTGGACGCGGCGAGGAGGGCGTCGACCGGGGAGGAGGCCCTGGCGAGCGCCCGCGGCGTCCGGAGCGCGGCGGCGGCGGCGGACGTGGCGGCCGCGAGGGGCTTGAGCGCGCTGGAGCGGGAGAGGGCGACGAGCAGGCGGACGCCGAGCGCTACGCCGACCGCGGAGGTGGCGGCCGCCGCCGCGAGCTCGTGCTCGGCGAGAGGCATCCCGGCGGCCCGCGTGGGGAGGCGCAGGCCATAGGAGGCCAGACGGGTGCGGGTGGGCATGGAAAGGTCGCGAACCGGTGGGGGTGGGGGAAAAAGGTCACGAGACGAAGGTTGGATTTGCCGATTTGGAAATGGCGAGGCGTGACGTGGATGTGGCCGCCATCGCGCGTTGGAGGCCTTGGCTTGGGGCGGCCCGCGGCGGGGCCCAGCGGGGAGAAATCGTGGCAGCTTTTTGGGCCGGCCAGGACGCGAGTGCCGATTCCGCGAGCCGGATGGATATGCCGGACGCGGGCGCACCGGCACCGTCGCTGATCCCCGGTGCGCCACGGCATATGCCCTGTGGCTTTGGGCGTGTGTGGTTTGGCACGGCGCCGCGGCGGGCTGCTGTGCCGAGTGGAGGCTGGCGCTGCGGCGCGGGGAAGCCGCCGGACGACCGAGCCGGACTCGGAAGAATTGCATGTTGCAGCCCAGGTATAGATAGGCCACTGCAAATTGGGTGGCTCTATGTCTAAGGTAATAATTTATTTTCCATCTCTTCATTTCAGCTTATTAACTAGCTTATCAACTATTGAAACAACTATTTCAGCTTATCAACCCTCATATCCCCCCAAACATAGCCTTTTATCGATTTTCTGCAGTGTCGCCAGACGTGCTGCAAGGAACCTTTTCTCTGTACAAAGACGTTCAAATTTGATCGAGAAAAAAAAAATCTCAGCCGATCGAGATTTGTCCGTGAAAGAAGCACCATCGGGGTCGGTCCACTCCCGGTCCGTCCAACTACAGAGCTCTGGAAGCGTCGAAAACATGTTCCCAGGGCCCGCGTGTTTGTCGTGTTCCCGTGGGCTTCATTTGTTGCCGTGGTGCTGTTGGGCTCCTGCGCCAGACCATAATTCATCTTTGGGCTGTCTACTCCGAACTTCCGAATCTCCCCTAGACCAAAAACCACGCAAGGAGATGAAGGATCACAAACTACTAGCTGCTCACTCTTGTTCTGGAAAACAGACACATGATGATGAGCCGTTCGCACGGTGCAGAGAGAGAGCGACGTTGAGGAAAGCGTTCTGCTAACTGCAGGCACCATGGACGTCCGGCCAGTCCACGTGCACGAGCACGACGAGTGACCCTAAGTGCCCATCCATACACAGCAGTCCTAGTCTGGATCAGATGATTTCGATCACAAGACAAGAAACCAGTCGCTAGGGAACATGCCAAGTTGGCATGGTGTCAGCGTTCGCCAACACAGCCTTTGCAGGCTTGCAGCTCCCCGATCGAGCTCGAAACTACGCCGACCGCTCGAACGTCCATGTAGCAGCAGAAGCCAGCAACGAAAACAGCGTGGTTGCGTTCCTTGCCTTCCGGAGACACGAAGGAAACTCCGAAAATGCACCACACAGGTCATGGCGGTGAACTCGGTTGCGTAGAGCGGCCGGGCAAGCGACCCTCCCGGAAAGGCCGGCAGATACAGCATTTCTTTCCGATACCTAACCCTCACAAGCTACGTACGCTACGTACGTGGTACACAACACTGAAGTGCTAGTACTAGTCTGTATTCAACTGAAGGTCAGTGGCGACACGCTGTACTTGCAAAACTGAACCGCTTTCTAGCTAGGTGCAGTGCAGGGCCAGACATGTACGTCAGTGACGAATTAACACGCTCGCTTGTTTAGTTTGGTCTTCGGCGTCCTGTGCATGTCCGTGACACAGATGATTGCATTGGCCTGACAATAAGTGATAAAGTATGCTGATCCATATTTCTAGTACTGTCAGTTGGCAGTTAATATGCTTTATCTTATTATCACTTGCACTTGAGCTGTGGCACGCAAGCAGTCAACAGACACACGTAACAAGTCACTTCTCCCGGTGCACTTGTCTTTGACCAGCTTGCAAGCAACCTCTTCTTTCCTTCAGATTCTTATATATGTACACTACATTATTTATCTCTGCAGGATTGCAGCTGGGGACTGCAAGAGAACCATGGGCAGTTTCTTATCGCTAGCTCGTCTTGACGTCGTCTCCCAAGGAGAATGATTTTTTTGAAACTTCCCAAGGAGAATGATGAATGATCAGGCCGGCATTGGAGAACAGAACAGCGATGATGACGGTGCAGCTGATAAGAAGAATGTCCAGGTCTACCCTGATTTATGCATATTTGTCGCTTGTCAGTAGTAATAATTAAACACTAAACGCTGACGGCGACGGTGGACGGCGAAGGGCTTTCTTTCTTTCTTTGGTTGGCGCCATGCCATGCATTCCATTTGACCGGAAAAGGACACTAGTATCACATTACTGCTGCAGGTCACCACACCAGGCAGGCAAACGCTGCAAGCAAGTCAGGTACCGGCCGTGATGATGCAACGATTTGTCGGCGAAATCATGGCTCCCATTTGTCGCGGTCACCGTACTCACGTCTCGCTTGGATTTGGTTGCTTACCAAGGTTGAAATCGTACGCATATATATACTGTTCAAGTGTTTGTTTATGCTTCCAACGGCAGTGACGAAAACGAAAGGAGCGGGGAGGGGAAATGCGAGAAGGAAATGACGCGAGCCATGACTTTTTGGAGTTAGGACATTTGGATTATTAGGACTTTACCTAACACAAGGCCAAGAGGATGTGATGCCATCGAGTGAAGAGAATCTGGTCTCTACTGTGCAGATTAGGCCACCTGCACCTGCTCAAGCTGAAGGCTATTCACATGTACGACTACCTTCCTTCTGTATAATGTTTTATTGGGCACCAAAAACTATATAGCTTACTAGATTTTTAGTATATACCAACCTCAGCCCTCAGTTGCTAGAAATCAGTATATCCATAACTGATGGTACTTGTTCAAGGGCCGTCTAAAAAGATACATCAACTTACTAGTTTGCTGAAGATGACATTCAGTAAAACTAGCAAGACTGCTACTTCTCTAACTATAACTGTATAACACTGCCGTATTTGTGGGTTTATTATCGATCCTTCGTCGGCACGGCCGTAATGCAAGTCGCCGTCGCCCGTCGCTTTGATGCATCCACTTGATGATCGTGCTCGAGATGGATCTTCCACTTACCCAAGCCGTCACTCATAAAAAACAACCACAACAGCAGAGACCAGAGAGATGAGAGATGGTGGCTGTCAAAACCGGAGATCTTCGTACCCAAAATCGGAGTATTGCCGGTCCCTGTCTTTACCACGACGAGGGCGACGCACTATCTCCTCCTTGCTCCGTCACGCACGCCTCGTAGTTGTACGAGACGTTGCCCAGCCAACCCCCGTCGACATTGCTGGACGCCACGTCCTGCCTGCGCGTATCTGTGCTTGAACATTCCATTCTTATCCTTTGTTCAACATCAATGTGGAGAGGATTAGTGGGAGCTGGGCCTGTCATTTTCAGAATTGAATAACCATATATATATATATATATCCAAAGGTTACTTTCCACTATTCCAAAATAATTTTCGCACAATGCGCAGCGCATTTACTCGAAGAGGCCAGGACAAATTCAGACTAAAACAAGTCGTGGTCTTGCTAGTACTACTGCACAGCAACAGTCGTTTCTGAAAATTTCTTGCAGCAACAGTCTGAAGCACCACCCCAAGTCGGACTGGTTCAGTGCTCCTCTGAAGATTTTCAAACCTCTCTTCAGGTTCAGGTAAACAAGGTCTACCAGGATGTACACGCCTCGTTTAATTTCATCAGGTTCACCGAGGACTTGACCGCATTTGGCCCCGGCACGCGTACGCCTGCAGTTGCAGGGGACGAGACGGCGTATCATCAGGCAGATCGACGACGGCGCAGACGCCCCGGGTGTCTTGGGTCAAGCTGTCTGCTCTGGATCCTCCTCCACACCACACGGGCGGTGTCATCTTCTTCCGCGTGTGCAGACGGGGAAGAAACACGGTGAAAGGCAACAAAACAAACTGGACGGACACGGCGAGTCGTGCTGGGCTGCTGGTTGGGCAACAGCTGCGCAGCCGGTCCCCGGAAGTGGCCGTTAGTGGTGGGCGCCTCGAGGCCGGCTGGGGCCGGGGCCGACGAATAGACCGGACCTGGATGACTATACAGACGTACACGTCGCCCTCTTTCTTGATCGTCATCCAAACCTGTTTCCTGCATGGTCGCATGGACTTATTGGTAGTATGTCCGTTAGTGTGGCTCCCCACAGAGATTGTGCATCTGTGCTTGTGTTAGTATTTTTCCAGAGGGTTGACCAGCCAGTTAGCGTCCACACCGCAGTGTTGATTGCGAATCGATTCACAGGCAGGTTCTGTGAGCATGCAAACTGACCCAGTTGCAAGGTGTAGATTTGGAGAGGAAAAAAAGTGAGGAAAAACTAAAATCAAGGAGCATGCAGGCTACTCCGGCTAGGACAATCACAAAAAAGAACTGACTTTGCCGCCCTTTGCAAGGGTCCAACACGCAAAACAAGAGCCTCCGCGCACTTTTCCCCTCCCTGCCTCCGTCCGCTCGTGACGCCACACCACACCCGTCTCCTCCTCTTGTCCTTGTTCGCTGCCCCGGACCGGCCCGGCGGCCCGCCCGCCCACTACGGCGAGTCCAAGCCGCAACGTTCGGCCACGAGCACGATGCAGCAGCCCGTCGTCGTCGTCAGCCGGCCGGCCCCGAGTGGGAGGGACCGCGGTATAGTGGGGAACGGGGAATAAGAGTTCCGGCAACGCAACCGCGAGCCTCTCTTTCTTTACACCTTCCGCTGCGGAATTCTGAACCTAGAAGCACGCAATCACGCGTGCCAAGAACTGAACCCCTAGAGAAATCAGCGCGAGTGCCTGATTTTTTTAGCGCCGTCCCTCGAACAAAGCACCCACTTCCTTCTCGGCCGCCGCCGGGGTCCGTCCATCGGTTTGTTCCAAGTTTTGGTCTCCCCACTTCACTTCACATGGTCCGCCGCGTCTCTCCCACGCCAATCTCGCCCATCATCATCATCAGGTCGCTCGCTTTCGCTTCCGTTCCGTTTTTAGCTGATTTCGCGGCTCGCTTCCGCGGTTTAGTCTTCAGTTAGCTGACGCCGCCTCCGCGTCTTCCCTTCTTCCCCTTTGCCATTAAACTCGAGCATCCCACAACGTTGCCGTTCTCGGCCGTCCATTAATGGCGACGAGGAGTTACGCCTCGCTCTGAGCTTGCGGCCCTGTTTCTTCAGCTTCCATGCGTCATGCGTAGGCGCAGCCGCGCAGGCAGCCGGGCATGGAAGGGAAGGGAACTGGCAGCCTCCAAAGCCATACAAGCCGTCGTCGTGTGTTAATGGAAAGGGACTAGTGTGAGGAGGAGTAAAGGCGGCAGCTTTTCCCTTAACGCCTCGCCTTGCAGCCTTGCTGCCCCCTCCGGTTCGGGAACAAGTCAAGCCAGAAGCCGAAGCCGCGCCTCCCCTCGTCTGCCTCCGCCAACGTCTTTGGTCTTCCTCTTCCTTTTGCCCATCCGCCTCTCCACTCCAACTCCCTGCTGGTTTTAGGGGGTGCTGTTAGCGCCCAAAAGCCGAGCGCTTTGTCTCATCCGCTACCGTTCTAGTAAGCGGCAGCGTTGCGCCTCGGCTTGATGCTCCTCCGGCCTCTCGGTCCTTCTCGTTCCGGCCGTTGAGAGCGGCGGCTTGATTTAGGCTGCCTCGGGTCCTCTTCACCTAACCTTGTTTCTAGTTTCGGTTGGTTGGTGTGTCATTCGCTGCCTCTTTGCTGGTTGGCTCAGTTCTTCTTGGTCCTGGACCTGGAGTATATAATCTCCCCGGCCGTCGTCTTCTGTTCTTCAGCAGTTCAGCTCTTCGCATTGGTGGCTCGTCCTCCCTGCTGCTCCTTCCAAGACGAGACGAACTGCTCGGGATCAAGGTTGAGAAGAGAGCATCTGTCGTCTTCGCTTCGCGCGGAAAAGAGGCCGTGGATGCTGCTGCGTGCTGATCGCTGCGCCTGAGGTAAGGAATCTGATGCTTCCTCCACTTCTCCTCTGCCTTTATTTGGCCAAAAATGATGATGCATCTTTCGCCTGTCTTTTCAGCTTAAATTACTCTTGTTGTAGATTAATGGTGTTTATTAATTCCTTGTTTAATTCTTGCTTTGATAAAGGAATGGAAAGATGGATGCGACTTTCTTCGTCTTCTTGTTTTTTTTTTCTCTGTTGGTTCTGTAGTAACTCATACATAGGCTTTCCTTTGCTGCCGTGTTAAAGGCAACAAGGTGCAACAAAGTGATTTCCCGTTGAACCTGGCCGTTCTTTACGCCGGTGATGAATGCATTTATGATCATGCTTTTCGGTTGGGCTTTACCACTCTTTTGCAGCGTGGGCGTGGCTGCAACTTTTGTTTTTAATGATACTTTTCTTTTTAGTATGTAATTGATTGAAGAGTCCTTCTCATCTCTTCCCAGTTCTTGGGGGTTCAGAGGTCAGTAATTTGCGGTTTCTGAAGCATTGTTCATGTACTTACTCATTCTGTACCTGCCTTCTGTTCATCTCTCATGCTATGCAGAGCATGAGCCCATGTCTCAATTGTCCTTCCTAGTTCAGAATCTGTTTGCAAGTACTGAGTGTCCATTTTCCTGTTAGCCATTATCCATTGCTTGATAGGGGACGGCAGTGAAATACGTATGTAGTTTTTATCAGCCTTTCAGTTTAAGCAAACCAAGTACAGTTAGTACGCTAGTACTGGCCTGTCCCCTTTGTTGTGATGACAGGCAAAGCCTTAGATGTGTTGTTGGTGAATAGAGTGTACGCCATGCATCATAAGAAGTTAGTTTTAGTGTGTGGTGTAACTGCCATTTATTTATATGGTGCCCTAGTACTTGAGAGAAATTAATGTGCTGAGGACTGAGGACGGAGGACGGAGGCTAGCTGCTTCCATTTGGAGGAAGAAAGTTTTATCTTGTGGTTACTTCATATCGATGTCAAGCATTTTTATGTGAGCACTTCTGCACCACTCCTGGGTATACCTACCTCCACTATCCAGTTTTATTTTCAGCAGAGGATGTTCCGTATAAAATGGAGTAAATCGTAGACATCACATGGGCACTTCTCTGGCAGCTGTTAATCACTTGCAATATTTTTTTTTTTCTAATTTAATTGATCAACCATGAAATCATGCCACATGTTCCTTAGTCCCTTGTATGATCATGTTACATGTTCCTTGCTTCCTTGTATGATCTCTGTGGCAAATTCTGATCCTTGGTATGAAAGTTATCTTAGGGGAATCTTATCTCTATTTTTAGCTCTTTCTGTAGTATGTCCTTGTCACCAGAGACAGCCAACCATGATTTCTTCAATTTTAAAGTATATGGCAGAGAGTCACATTTGATTCTCTTTGAGCTGAACTGTTGTATGTTATTGCTGTGCAGGTAATCAGAGACTTGTTTGGCTGCATCCTTCATATCTTCTATTTCTTGATCAGAGATGGAACTTGTATACATGGAAAGGAGAAATGGATTATATGACGAGGGTGCGATTCCAGAGTTCAGTGGAAGGGCTGAAGGGGATCAAGACCCGTCCACTGCCGCTTCTGCTGATCTGCGTCAGATATTGGATGAGAAGAAAAGCAAGGGCTGCCAATCATGCCATAAGTCATTTTGTTCATGCAGTGGCAGCACACCCCATTCAGAATTGTTCCCTGCACATCCTGCCAAGATGATGATCTTGGAGTTTCTCATCAGAAGCCTAAGGCACCCTACAAGAACCCATAATGTCAATGATCTTGATGACTTGATCAGCGATGGGGTAAGCCAAGGGAGTGTAAATCTTGGTCCTTCTGAGAAACAAGTCCTGGACTCTTTGCATGCTCTTGTAAATGCGAAGACAAGACCAAAAAAAAAGCCCATCGCCTTTCCTGGCAGGATCTAAACTGAGAAAAAATCCGGTCGAAATCCCACATCATAACACAGTCAGAAATATTGAAGCTCATATCTCCTGAGACATGGGAAACCTCCTCCCCTGGAGCATCTCCAATGAACAAAGGCACAGCTGAGGTTAGCATCCATGGGAACAAATCTCCACTATGCTCACCTATGAGCTCAAATCAGCCTGTTCTATCACAGTGCCCATCATCTCTTAGTGCAGGTCTTCTACAATGCATATGGAAGGATGGCCTCCCTCATTTTGAATTGTCACTGGACGATCCTATTGTGGTATACGCTGCAAACCCAATCAGGGTGCAGGAAAAGGACAAGGCCTTCGACTATGTCTACATGCTCCATTCTGGAGAGCAAGGAAGAAAAGATTGGATGGGTCACTCGAGCAGTGTGTCCAGACTTGTGGGCAAGATGAAGGTGTCAAGTTCTTTAGTTCTAAACTCGGACAACTCAAGTCATTTGGAAACTGAGTTTGTTCTGTATGGTTCTCCAGGTGACTATCTTAGGCAAACGCACAGTCCCTATAGTGTGCCGAAAGGGAAGGGTCTTGTCAAGAGAGTGACAGAAATTATGAGAACAGGCAATGTTTCCTCTAGCCCAAAACATTCCTGGAAGTTCGGCAAATCTTCCTCTCATCAGTTCGACGACTTGACCGAAATACTTGAGGGTGAAATGATTGGTGCTGGAGAATCATACCTGATGAATCTCAACGCTGATGATCTGCCGACCAACCAAGAATTAGCAGCAATTGTGGTGAGGGAACAACGTCACAAACGCCAGGAAGAACCTGTTTTGGGTGGCTGGGGCCTGAAGTTCCTTGAGAAAGCAGGACTAAATCATTCAGAAGGCACTAAAGAAACTGATGTTCAGAACAGTAATGGTGCCACACAATGTATTACTGTTGTTGTCCCCAGAGGTTACCACGGTGGTGCAGTATCAAAGAGCAGCCGCCCATCAGGCCTCATCGAGAGATGGAGATCTGGAGGATGCTGTGATTGCGGCGGATGGGATCTTGGCTGCCCCATCAGAGTGCTTAACGGTGATGGTTGTGGCTCCTTGCCTGAAGAAGAGTCAAAGGACAGCAGACCAGTAGAGCTATCAATCAAGGTAACTAACATCGAGCTTATTTGCAATAGAATCTTATGTTTTCCTTCAGATATCAGAATTGCAGCTAGGCCATTTGTGGTTTTGCTTATGAGTAATTCAGGTTTTAATGTACAAGTATGGTTTCAGATTCTGATCTTTACACCATTACTTTTCAGGGTGCAAAGAATGAAACGATGTTAAAGCTCGTGAATATCACGGAGGACCTGTATATCCTCTACTTCGACTCGAGTATTTCACCATTGCAATGCTTCTCAACAGGGATAGCAATTGTGCATAGCCAGGCACCACAGCTTTGCCCCAAACTGTGAATTGCAAAACTTGGTGTAGCTGAATAAGAAAGCTTGGTGAAGCTATGCCGGGCTATGCCGTCCTATGTAGATGTAGATAGTAGAATAGAACAGTTCTTGTCATTTTGTACTTATATAATTTTGAGAGAGAAATGCAGGCTGCTGTTTTCAGCCTGCTGTTAAATTATCAATCGTTTAGTTTGGCCGATTGAGCGAAAGCTCAGAAAGATTAATTACAGATCATGTTTCATTTACAACTATGATTTTTCAAACCCCCTCAATAAATATATACATCAGACCGTAAATATCTGCAGATCTCACTTTTTAAGTACATCAGACCCTAAATATACTCTCTAAATCTAATTTAACTATTTAACAGTGGAGAATATTTTTCATAACAAATATAATGTTGATAATATTTTCTATAAAATTTAGAGCATGATATGTTGTTATTTTAGGCCGGAGTCAGTAAAGACACCTGAAAAGGAACGTTTCTCATATAAACCAGCAGAGATTCGTGAGCGAGAAATAAATCAGTTAATTTGGCTGAGATTGAAAATGCAGTCTCTTAGGTTGCGTTTGAATTGGGGACTGGAGAGGATTGGATGATTCCATTCCTGTTATTATGGATTGGTTCTGGTCTTCTGTTTAGATGGAGGGATGGAATAAGCCCCCCCTCTTCAATTTGGTTGAGGGGATCGCAACCCAATTTGAGTCTCTCTGAATACGAATATGCTGACGAAGTTGCAATCTTTCTTAGCTCAAAAAAAAAAAAATGGTTGAGGGGATCCGAATGGTGGCATGAGGACTCCATGACATGGCCCAGCATGTCAGCGTCGTTATCTTCTTCCTTCGTCTTTTTTTTTCGCGACAAATCTTCTTCGTCTTCTTCGTCTTGCGACTACAACATGGAGACACCACGGTCTTGCGGTTGCTGTTGCGGTTGCGGCTCCCGGTGCCTATGCCTCAACACTCCCAGTCCCACAGCCGTTCGTTCAAAAAAAAAAAAAAAAACTCCCACAGCCGCTAGCATCCAACCTCGGCGCAGACACCTGTCCTCGCCACCGCCGTTGGCCCTAGCCTCTCCGACGTTCGCCATAGCGCCTCCTGCTCTGCGTCGCCACCATCGGCTCCGCCGAGCAACAGCGGACGCAGCGCCAGAACAGGTACCCGTCATCGGCTCCGCCGAGCAACAGCGCATCCATGCCCCATGGCGAGCACCGCCACCGCCGCCGCCCCCCCTTTCCTTTAGCGCAGCAGCAGGTACCACCCGACTAGGCCCTCTCCGTACCGTGTGCTCTGTCCCCTCTTGTCCCTTCGCTTTTTTGAGACGAGTTGGACCTATAAGTGGGATATCGGATATCCCACCCCTCCACCTCGTCCCCTAAATAAGGGAAAACAACTCAGTACAGTCAGAACCAACGAAAAATGTAGTACATTATCAAACAGACAGAATCATGACTAAAACAATTCGGCTGCAAGGTTAACAGTTCACACTATCATGATAGCAATGAACACCAATAAATGAATCATGACTAAAACAATTCGGCTGCAAGGTTAACAGTTCACACTATCATGATAGCAATGAACACCAATAAATTCAGTTACCACAGAAATATGCTTGTTGTAAGCAAACAGGGCTTCAGCCGTAGAACAATCAAAATAAATAATATATGCAACTCAAAAAAAAAAATTGGCACAGAGCAAACTCAAGGCAACCACATTGTTATACAGATCCACATGGTGTTTACTACAAAAATTGGGTGACCAAACACAAAGGAGCCATTAAGTCTAATAGCACTCTTTGCAACTGTTGCAACAGATACAGAGATGATCATACAGAAGTCTAAACACATTCCAACAAGCTCTCAAACGATAGCATTTGCTGCGCTAGCAATCCTAGGCCAAAGGTCAGCACACTCCTTGCCGATAGGTCCGGTGATAGCAGAACCTGCAAGAGTGGCAATTGTTATAGTTTGCTACTTTGCTACATGGCATGCCAAACAGAACCAGCCTGATGCTGGAGGAAATACAGTTGGCAGTTCGTACCTTTCATCTCACCCTTGGGATTCACAATCACTCCAGCATTATCTACAAATGAAACGTATCAACCCAGATCAGTTCAACAATTAATAACAAGAACAAAACCAGCAACTAGACACATAAAGAAATACAAGCATTCCATAGAACCAAAACTTACAACAATAAAACATCATTATAAGAAATGAAGAAAATATATGTCCCATGGCCAGTCCCAAAGTTTCAATGCAGCAACGCCGCTACCCAAGGCAATGGAATATGAGACCATTTTCAAATGGAGGAACACTTTCAAAGATGAAAATCCTTGCCAGCAAACCTCTACAGATAAAAAATTAATTTTTGACGTTTGCTTTGGAATATACAAACACGTAATGTTTGCTCCAAACAAGCTGAAGAACCTCGGAGCCCTTCCGTCAGTAAGCATTGTGTTGGTAACTTGGTATTCCCAAGTAAACACACCTCATAAGAACAATCAAATAGAAGCAATTATTAAAATAAGTAGCGTTTGTAATAAAAGATAAATTGGGTAAACCTAGCTGGTTCGATTAACAAGCAACAAAAAAACAAAATGTAAATGCAATGAATAAAAAGTAAATGTAGAACTGTCTGCCTCATGGCCAGTCCCAAAGTTTCATTGCAGCAACGCCGCTACCAAGGGCAATGGAATATGAGGCCGCCTTCAGATGGAGAAATTCCATGGGAACATCTCAACACCGAGAGGCTTAATATATGACGTTTGCTTGGGAATATACAAACATGTGCTGTTTGCTCCACAATAAAGCTGAAGGACATGGACGTCCAACCGTCAATCAAAAAAATTGTTGTTCAGTGTCTAAGGTATGTTTTCTAGTCCATAAATCCAAATGTGTAACATCCTTTTCAACATTTATACAAGTGAAAACATATAAAATTTAACAATGCAATATGAACCAGTAAACAACAGAATATCAAATCAGGTCAGGAGCAACTGGATACCATATAACACAGCAACACAGAGCATCAAATCATGAAACTGAAATGTATGAAATATGAGCTTCATGGCCAGTCCCAAATTTTCATGGCAGCGACGCCGCTACACAAGGCGATGGAATATGAAGCTGCCCTCTGACGGATAATATCCATGAAAGAGTAAACTTTCAATGGAAATCCTCAACATCAGAAGGATTAATCTATGACGTTTGCTCTGGAATATGCAGACACTATCGACTTCTGCTCCAGCAAAAGCTAGAGAGCCTCGCGGCCCTCCCGTCAAAGAAAAGGAATTTCATCTCTAAACTAGATACTAAGCATGTATCAGCAGGACCATCGAAATTAAACTGAACCCCAGTACAAACACGATTACCACGCTAGATCTATGTCGTTAAGGATGAGAAGGGATCGGGATGCTACCTTCGAAGTACATGTAGACACCGTCCTTTCGGCGCCAAGGCTTGCGCTGGCGGACGATGACGGCGGGCATCACCTTCTTCCTGAGGTCGGGCTTTCCCTTCTTGACGGTGGCCATGACCATGTCGCCGACGCAGGCGGACGGCAGGCGGTTGAGGCGGCCCTTGATGCCCTTGACGGAGATGATGTAGAGGTTCTTGGCGCCCGTGTTGTCCGCGCAGTTCACCGTCGCTGCCACCGGCAGACCCAGCGACATGCGGAACTTGTTCCCCGCCGTACCTCCCCTCCCTGGATCACATCACGAGACACAATGCCAAGCAAGAACTCGATGAGAAACGCGCGATCCCAGCACGACGGATAATCAATCGACGAGGAAATGGGCGAATCGAGCTGGGAAAAGGAGGCTGCTGACCTCGCTTCGACATGGCGGCGGCTGGTGCTGGACCCAATCGGCGGGGTTTCGCGGGGCTCTCTGCTTATATATGGCGTGCGGACTAGGGTTTTGGATGCCTAAAGACGAACCTGCCCTCCGCGCGACCGCGCCGTTAGGGCTGCATTGCTGTCGGAGGGTCGCGAGGTCTTTGCGCGCAATGCTTCTCGGCGGCGGCCGTGGGTTTCTAACGGGCCAGGCTTAGAAAAGTAGAAGAAAAAAAAGGAGCCCATCGGATTCAGGTTTAATGGGCTTCGGAGTGTTAAGGCCTGTATCTAGTAGGACCCAACCGGCTGGTGTTTTTTTTTTCTTTCTCTTCTTTTTATAGGGATGCCAATTTTGAGTTTGAAGCTTTCCACACTAATGGGGTGTTTGAGTTGTAGAATGAGGTTGTTTATCATCATCTCACTCTTCAGTTCTTTGTTTGGTTATGGAATAAAATTAGTTGATCCTGATCACATAATTCCTCGCAAGCTACTAATTAATACTAGTACGAGGAATTAAGTAATCCCACTAAATTTGATGAATTAATTCATGATGCATCAACTCACCTCACATTATCTTCCTTTTGTTTATCCAACAAATTAGTCCTAGTAATTTGAAACTCTTAAATCAAATTAAAACATTAAAAGTTGAAATCCCCCACTAAACCAGCAGTTCTACTAGTGATATCCATATTAGAGAGTATGGTAAATGCATTTAAGATTGCAGGATTACCTTCCAAATTTCTTTTCACAGGCATCCTGGCAGGCACTATTCTTCTTTAAACTTTCACTCCTCCCTTTCTCTTTATGTACTTTGCGATAATCATCACCTGTGGATTATGTACAGGCTTTGCAGTTTGCATCTCAGAGTTCTTCCTTTTGATGCTGGGTATCAGAATTCTTTCAACAGTTTTTTTTTATTTTGAGAAAGACACTCAATATCTGCCATTGGTAATGTCTTCCTGCCCAACTGTTCCAGCTAATTATTCTTTGTTTGACTCACCACCCGGCTTGGATCTCTTGGCAGGTGGCTTATCCGTATCTCTAATTTTGTTGGCAGGCGTTGCAGTTGTAGGTGCTTCTGGGGTACTTCCCTATCAAAGGAGAAATCAAATAAGAAAAGGACCAAGAACACCCTCAGCACAGCAGTTTTATGCACTCTTGTGACCTCTCTACAGGCAATCTTCATCCTTACATACTACTCCATACTCATATTAGTTGACGTTTTGGACAAGATTTGAGTCAAATATTGGGAACATAAACTAGCAATAACTTTTAAAATATTTAATTTGAAAAGATGAAACTTATATATATAGATTCACCTTGAAGTCTATTTTTATAAAAGTAATTTTATTTTTATTTTTGTTATATATTTTAATAAAAATGATGGATAAAGTTAGATCTTGGAGACCGTGTCCTTGTCCAAAACGTCAACTAATATGAATATGGAGGGAGTAATCAACTCTGTATCTTGTTCTCTCATCCACTTTCATTACCTTCGCTCACTTTTGCTAGGGTTCTAAAAGATCTATGATCAGGAGGGATCCCTTTCACTCTGAACCACGCTGCAGTAATTCTCCTTTGGTTCCTGCAGCAGGCCATGGCTCAATAGTTAAATGAGCATCAACTGTCCTCGTACTACAGTTTTTGAAATAGCAAGCCTCATAACGAACTTCCTGCAAGCGATGACCCTGCCAGCGATGACCCTAGCATGCCATTTCCAGACATCACTTCCCACCAAATAGTACATAAACTCCCGCTCAATCTGCATATGCGTGGCCTCACCAGACACCACTGTAATCGGTACTAGCCATTCCTTCTGATGAAGATGAAGCTTTGGTCTACTTGTGCCGAACATAATTCAAAACCAATTCTATATATCATATAGATGACGAATCAGCAGAGATTTGCGAGGACCAAGATCGGTACTAGCCATTCCTTCCGACGAAGATGAAACTTTAGTCTACTTGCGCAGAACATAATTCAAAACCAATTCTGTATATCATATAGATGAATCAGCAGAGATTTGTGAGGACCAAGAACGTTTTTCTCATATAAAACAGCTGAGATTTTCGAGCAAAAAATAAATCACTTGATTTGAAGAGAATAAACAAATGCAGTCCCATATCTAGGTAGTAGGTAACACAACTCAGCTGATTTTCCAAGCCAACCACGAAACATTCAGCAAATTTATCAAGCTTATAACAATTCCACTGACGGGGAAAACAATTCACACAACCTTGAAAGCAATGAACAATACAACAGTCACCAAAGAAATATGCTTGTCGTAAGCAAAGACAGATCTTCCACCTTAGATCAAAATAAATACAATAAGCATCCCATAAAAAATGGCAGACAGCCAAGTTAAGGAAACCACATTGTTATATAGATCCACACGGTAGACATATCTCTGTTCACTACAAAATTGAGCGACCAAACATAAAGGGGCATTTAAGTCCAATAGCACTCTTAGCAACAGTTGCAGCCGATACTGAGATGATCATACAGAAGTCTAAACATATTTCAACAAGGTCTCAAACGATGGCATTTGCTGCGCTAGCAATCCTAGGCCAAAGGTCAGCACACTCCTTGCCGATAGGTCCAGTGATAGCAGAACCTGCAAGAGAGGCAATTGTTAGTTTGCTACATGGCATGCCAAACAGCACTAGCCTGATGCTTATGGAGGAATTACAGTTGGCAGTTCATACCTTTCATCTCACCCTTGGGATTCACAATCACTCCAGCATTATCTGCAAATTAAGTGTATCAACCCAGATCAGTTCAACAATTAATAACAAGAACAAAACTGGCAACTATACAGTAGAAATCCCTACAACACATAAAGGAACACAAGCATTCTACAGAACCAAAACTTATAACAATAAAACATCATTATAAGGAATGAAGAAAATATATGTCTCATGGCCAGTCCCAAAGTTTCAATGCAGCAACGCTGCTACCCAAGGCAATGGAATATGAGACCATTTCAAATGGAGGAAGGCTCTCAAAGATAAAAATCCTTGCCAGCAAACCTCTACAGATAAAAACTTAGTTTCTGACGTTTGCATTGGAATATACAAACATGTAATGTTTGCTCCAAAAAAAGCTAAAGAACCTCGGAGCCCTTCCGTCAGTAAGCAGAGTGTTGTATTCTTAAGTAGACACACTCCCAAGAACAATCAAGTATAAGCAATTATTAAAACAAGTGGTGAGTAAACCTAACTGTTCAATTAACAAGCAACAAAAAAAAATGTAAATGCAATGTCTGCCTCATGGCCAGTCCCAAAGTTTCATTGCAGCAACGCCGCTACCAAGGGCAATGGAATATGAGGCCGCCTTCAGATGGAGAAATTCCAAGGGAACATCTCAACACCCAAAGGCTTAATATATGACGTTCGCTTGGGAATATACAAACATGTGCTGTTTGCTCCACAATAAGGCAGAAGGACATGGACGTCCAACCGTCAATCCGGAAATTGTTGTTAAGTGTCCATTAGATGTTCTCTACTCCATAAATCCAAATGTGTAACATCCTTTTCAACATTTATACATGTGAGAACATATAAAATTTAATAACACCGCAATGTCAACCGACAAACATGGAATATCAAAACAGCTCAGGAACAACTGGAGACCATAATACAAAACATGTAACAAGCAAACACAGCATTGCATCGTGAAACTGAAATGTACAAAATATGAGCTTCATGGCCAGTCCCCAAATTTTCATGGCAGCGACGCCGCTACACAAGGCGATGGAATATGAAGCTGCCCTCTGACGGATAATATCCATGAAAGAGAACTTTCAATGGAAATCCTCAACATCAGAAGGCTTAATCTATGACGTTTGCTTTGGAATATGCAGACACCATCGACTTCTGCTCCAGCAAAAGCTAGAGAGCCTGGCGGCCCTCCCGTCTATGAAAAGGAATTTCACCTCTAAACTAGATGCTAAGCATGTATCAGCAGGACCATCGAAAGTAAATTGAACGCCAGTCTATGCACATCGACAATGGCATTATTGTGGGATCGGGATGCTACCTTCAAAGTACATGTAGACACCGTCCTTTCGGCGCCAAGGCTTGCGCTGGCGGACGATGACCGCGGGCATCACCTTCTTCCTGAGGTCGGGCTTCCCCTTCTTGACGGTGGCCATGACCATGTCGCCAACGCAGGCGGACGGAAGGCGGTTGAGGCGGCCCTTGATGCCCTTGACGGAGATGATGTAGAGGTTCTTGGCGCCCGTGTTGTCCGCGCAGTTCACCGTCGCCGCCACCGGCAGACCCAGCGACATGCGGAACTTGTTCCCCGCCGTACCTCCTCTCCCTGGATCACATCACAAGCATGAGACACCACGCCATGCGAGGACTCGATCAGAAACGCGAGATCGCAGCACGACGGATAATCAATCGACGAGGAAATGGGCGAATCGAGCAGGGGAAAGGAGGCGGCTTACCTCGCTTCGACATGGCGGCGGCTGGTGCTGGACCCAATCGGTAGGGTTTCGCCTGGCTCGATGGTTATATAGGATTTGGGGACTAGGGCTTTGGATGCCTTTAAAGACGAACCTACCCTCCGTGCCATTAGGGCACTGGTTTGCTATATGGGAGGGTCGCCGAGGTCATTGTGCGCAAGGTTTTCGGCGGCCGCGTGTTTTTGAAACGGGACAGGCTTGGAAAAAGGAGAACAAAAATATGGAGCCCACCGGCTTATGAGTCTCTTTTTCTTTTTTTTAGGGGCACGCTGCGAATTTTGAGTTGAAGCTTCCCACATTAACGAGGTGAATGAGATTCGATTCATCATCAACTCAATTCTAGTAAGTAAATGGTTCTAGGCCTCGTTCTACACGTAGTTTTTTGGCCGTTTCCTCGATGGTTATTATCCAATCGTATAGGTTCAAAAAGATTCGTGAACAACAAAACTCCATTTATTTTTTTATTTATATTTAATACTCTTTATATGCGGCAACAAATTTATGAGAGGAGAGAGATTGTAAAGTGAAGACTGAAATATTGTCAATCAACTAGGGCTCAAAAGATTCGCCTCCATTTACAACAAAACTATGTAATTAGTTATTTTTTTATTTATATTTAATACTATTTACAATTCAATTGATGTGATGGAGAGAGGGAAAAACTTGAAAGTTGGAGGGAAAGTTGGGTGTATCTAAACAAGGCCCTAGTATGAGAAATGAAGTGCACATCCAAATCCATATGTGACAAGACACAACTAATAGCGACGAGTTGTTGTCAGCGATATTTGCACACTTTATTGGCGGTTACATCAACCTCTTCGGTGGGAACGGTCAACACATATTCAGCAGACGACGCCAAGGATTCAATAAAAAGGCAACACTGAGACTTTAACGACGCGTCGTACGGTATTGCTTGGGCTGGCACCATCCATGCCAAGGCTAAGAGCTGCACAAAGGAGAGACACGACGACCACGACTGTAAGGGCTAAGTCATGGCAATACGACCATGGCCATAACTAGCGACAACGTTGCAGCAAACACAAGGGCTAAGGCGTCCGAAGACACTATGGCGCTGACCATGGTGGCCATGGTGACAAATCGGGTCCCGACGAACTCCACCAATGTGGCGTGGGGCGAAGAATAGACCACAAACAATGTGTCAAGATAAGTTGATTCTCACCATTGTGCTTATCAGTGATGGTCGAGAGTCAGCCGTCCCTTTACTGTTCTCATCTTGTTCATAGAGCAAAGTGCTCATGACATGTTGAAAAGTGAGTGTAAACGAACAATGATTGGAAGAACTGATGTTTCTCAATATAATTCAAGTCTGACAAAGTTTATAGTTAATAGTACATAGTATTAATATTCATGTGTCTAACTAATTTTGTTATAAAAATGTATTCTATAAATAATCTAAAAATATTTATTTTATTTTATATTATGAATGTTAGTATTTTTATGTAAATTATTCGAAGTTCGAATTGCTTGATTTGTCAAATAGAGGAACAGAGAATAGGTGTCCCGAAAGGACACAACTATTTTTCTCATTCGAACCACCGACCAAACACAGCAGTTTCCAAAGGACGTGCACTTAACTGTCTAACCCTAACCACTAAAATTGTAATTAATGGATGAGATCATCTCCGATAAAAGGTGTCACTTGCTGGTGTCTTTTCGTAGTGTCGCTTCACAACAAGTTTGCGACCCATTTCAAATCGAAATTTTTTATTCCTCAAAAAAAATCAAAATTTTAAAAGAAAAATGCCCTTCGTAGGGGACGACGGATGTGGGGGTGCGGCCCATGTTGGCCGCGCGAGCCTGGGCCACGGGTTAGATGCAGCGTGCCGGCGGCCTGGGCTTCATCCATTGATTTCTCTCTTTTGCGCGTAAGAAAACGGTTCATTCATACGCAGTTGTACGGGATTTGGTGGCCCGTACAGAAACGGTAATCCATGGAAGCCTGAAGACAGTAGAAAGCCCAAAACGCAGCGGTGAAGATTGAAGAAACGTGTCTTGCACAGTTTCAGTCTTTTTGCAGACAAAATTTCCAAAATTAAAAACATGCACCAGCCGGGAATCGAACCCGGGTCTGTACCGTGGCAGGGTACTATTCTACCACTAGACCACTGGTGCTATTGCGTATGATTTATTTTTCAGAATTAATTAGCAATAGAGTCTCCAACTCTCCATATGATTTTCACCATAACCTGTGTTTTGGTACCTGTTCATGGCGTGCACAAGATCACAGCGATGGACTGTGACAAGCACAGGTACGATGTCCTTGGCCCAGTCGTGTGGTCGCGCTTCTAGCTATAGCTTAGCTTCGGCTGCTGTTTTTAGATCAAACAGTCTTTCCCTTCTTGATGAAAAAATACATGCCACACGCAGTGTTCGCGAAAAAAAAAAAAAAAAAAGCAGTCTTTGTGTCACGGTGACACCAACTAGGCAGCTTCCCTTGGCGCCACACCACTTGTAGCTCCAGCTAGTGCCCAATGCCCAACGGAGAAAGCTGCTGGAAGTGCAGCGTAGCTAGACAAGAGCTGCAGGCAAGTGCCAAACAGCGACGATTTGGAGTGCATTGTACATGTCACGTTTGTCTCTCACCCTCAAGCATCGTCGTCTGTGTATTTATCAGAAAAGCATCGTGGTGTGAACACACGGGCGATGCTTTCAACGTCACTCCCGTGTAGGATACGAGTTGAGTTTGGTTTCGCTCTGCTACTAGTCGCGTGGCTAGTTGGTCCGCAGAGCTTCAGACAGCTACGTTCTACTTCTATTGGACGCATCGATCGATCTTTTCTTGCGCCGGTGTACCGGCTTATGCCTGATGCACGCTAGAAAATACGGAGACTGCTACACGAAAAGGGGAGCACCAGCAGCTTAATTGCCGCAGGGACCAGGTACCATATTTAATTGTCCCCTGTCTATTCAATTGTTAG
>JADLZL010003258.1:0-88788 GCA_015844335.1 Chrysopogon serrulatus | reverse complement strand
TCATTCACTTGTACCAAGTCCTAGTGGTGCATATTGGTTTCCTCAAGCTCCTACACCTTCGCTCCTCTAGCACAAGGACTCTCGTGCCATCCGGTTTCTCCGACGCTCTACTACGACCGGTGTTCATGGTGCTTATGCTATGCCCTCGCCTAGCGGTCGTGGACCGTGGGGTTGTGGTAACAGTGTATTATCTCCGTTGATTCTTTTGAGGCATATGTTCTATTTGATTCTAGAGCTAGTTTTTCTTTTTTTGTCTCGAAGGGTTTTGTGGGTCGTCTTCGGTATCTCGGTTTAGCAAATTAGTCAAGCAATCACAAATAATTCTCGCTAAGGGGGCATTTATCTAGTACTCTTCTTTGTCCCGGTTGTCGCATTAGCATAGCGTATGAGGATTTTGTGGCTAATCTAGTGATCATCCCATTGATTTATTTGATGTTATACTTGGGATGGACCGCTTTCTCAATATCGTCATTATCTCTTGTTTCGAAGACAGTCTCTCGCAAGCACCTTCGTGGCATGAGGTAGTTTTTCGGGTAGTGCCTTGAAGTTTTCCCTTGCATTGCTTTGTTGTCTTTTTCCCCGATCGTTGGTCGAGGAAGTCGCATTTTGTGGGCTATGTCCGAGGTTCGGGATTCTAGTTTATGCATAGGGAACATTCCTATTGTGTCTCAAGATCCGGATGTTTTTCCTAATGAAGTTGCCGGGTTTGCCTCCCGAAAGGGAGCCTCTTTTGAGATTAAGTTGATTCCCTCGAACTCAACCCATATTCAGTTCTCCATATAGGATGGCACCGGTTGAGCAAGCGTAACTGAAGAAGCGAAGCTTGATGATCTTCTAGCGAAGGGTTTTATTAGACCAAGTGTCTCTCCTTGGGCTACTCCTATGATTTTTGTGGAGAAGAAGGATGGGACCAAAAGACTTTTGTGTGGACTATAGAGGACTTAATCAGGTGACAATCAAGAACAAGTGCCCATTGCCTCGTATTGATGCATTGTTTGATCGGTTGAAGGGTGCCAAGGTTTTCTCAAAGATTGATTTACAATCCGATATCACCGTTGAGGATTAAGGAGGAAGATATTGAGAAGACAGCTTTTAGCACAAGGTATGGGCATTTTGAGTATGTAGTTATGTCTTTTGGACTAACAAATGCTCCCCGCCGTTTTCATGGAAGCCATGAATAGGATGTTGCACCCATACTTGGATGTATTTGTGGTGGTATTCATTGATGATATATTGGTTTATTCAAAAACAAAGGAAGAGCACGAGGTGCATCTGAGTCTAGTGTTGGATAAGCTAAGGGAGTATAAATATTATGCCAAGCTGAAGAAGCGTGCTTTCTTGCTTTCTGAGGTTTCTTTTCTTGGACATGTTATTAATCAAGATGGAATCACTGTCGATCCCAAGAATGTTGCTTCTGTGGTTGAGTAGGAGAGACCAACTACTGTCACAGATGTTCGTAGTTTTCTTGGACTTGCCGGATATTACCGGCGATTTGTTCAAGATTTTTCTTCAATAGCAAAGCCTATGACAAAGTTAACTATGAAAGGTGCTCCTTTTGTTTGGACTGCTGAGTGTGAGGCAAGCTTTCAAACTCTGAAGGAGAAATTGGTGAAGGCTCCTATTTTGGTCTTGCCCGAGAGTGGCAAGCGTTTTACAGTATATACAGATGCGTCTCGTATTGGTCTTGGTTGTGTGCTCATGCAGGAAGGTAGGGTGATCGCTTATGCTTCTAGACAATTGAGGAGGCATGAGGTGAATTATCCTACACATGATTTGGAGTTAGCAGCAGTGGTTTTTGCATTAAAGATTTGGAGGCATTATCTCTATGGTGAGTCTTGTGATATCTTCACAGACCATCAAAGTCTCAAGTACATATTTACTCAGAAGGAGCTAAACTTGAGACAGAGGAGGTGGCTAGAGTTGATTAAGGATTATGATTTGACAATTCAGTATCATCCTGGAAAAGCAAATGTTGTCGCAGATGCTCTTAGTAGGATAGGTGTTCCTAAAGCATGCATGGTGTTGATTGGTGATCTGGATCGCATGGGAATTTCTTTTTGTTATGCTGGTTTTGCATGTGAAGAGACCCAATTATTGATTCAGTCATCATTGCGAGAGAAGGTGAGGGTGGCTCAATTACAAGATCGCTTACTCCAAGCTGTTCGCAAGCGTATCGAGGCAGGGAATCCTCGTGCTTTTAGTATGGAGGCCGATGGCGCTATTTATTTTAAAGGTCGTCTACGTGTACCACAGAAAGCTGAGGTAAAGATGGATATTTTGAGGGAAGCTCATCGCACTCCATATACGGTACATCCAGGTGAGACTAAGATGTATCGAGATTTGAAGCAAAGTTTTTGGTGGAAGAGGATGAAAGTTGATATTGCTAAGTATGTAGCTTCATGTGGTATTTGTCAGGAGGTAAAGGCCGAGCATCGAGGGTCACTTTGGGTTGCTAAAGCCCTTGGAAATCCTCTCGGAAATGGGAGACGATTACAATGGACTTCATAGTTGGATTGCCTCGCCACCTAGAGGCAAAAGATGCTATTTGGGTCGTTATTGATAGGCTTACAAAATTGGCTCACTTCATTCCAATGAAGACGAATAATACAGCTGTAGATTTGGTTCCACTGTATATTAAGGAGATTGTGAGGTTGCACGGGGTGCCCAAATCCATTGTGTCAGATCGGGACTCTAAGTTTGAGTCTAATTTCTGGCGAAGTTTGCAGAGTGCTATGGGAACGGAACTTGATATGAGTATCGCTTTCCATCCTCGCATGGATGGTCGGCCGAGCGCATTATTTAGACCTTGGAGGATATGTTGCGTGCCTGTCTACTTTCATGGAAGGGGAGTTGGGAAGATCACCGCCTTTTGGCGAGTTTGCTTACAACAAATGCTTATCGGGCCTAGCATTCAGATGGCCCCATATGAAGCATTGTATGGGCGCAGATGTATTTCTCCACTTTGTTGGGATGTGGTTGGTGAGCGCTTTTGGTTGGTCCGCATTGGGTACAACAGACTCATGATAAAGTATGTGATATTCGACAAAATTTGCTGATTGCTCGAGTCGACAAAAAAGAGCTATGCGCGTGATGTTAGACGAAGGGGCATTAGAGTTTGCAAAGGGGAGATGAAGTGTTTACGAAGGTTTCACCAAAGAAAGGCATTGTTCGCTTTGGTACCAAAGGAAAGCTTAGCCCGAGATACATTGGACCATATGTGATTATCGCCCGCGGTTGGCGCATTGGCTTATCGCCGCTTGCGCTTGCCGGAGTCTATGGCTGGAGTACACTTGGTGTTTCATGTCTCTATGCCGAGGAAATACTTGAAAGATCTAGAGCGTATAATGGAAACCCGAGCCGACCATAGAACAAGACTTAACAGTTGAGTATCGCCAGTGCAAATATTAGAGTTCTCTCGAACGTGTGATGCGAACCCGACTATCAAATATGTCAAGGTCTTATGGTCACATCGAAGTTAGAGGACCATATGCGGAAGGAGTACCTTAACTCTTCGACCGGTGAGTGGTTTTTTTAAGCATGTGGTTCCACTCTTGTTTTGCTAGTAATTTTTGCTTGGATGAATTCGGGATGAATTTCCAAAAGGGGGGAAAATGTAATACCCTAGAATGCATAATACAGTTAGAATTTTTTTATATGGACCAAGTGATTTTTTTAGCGAGGATTGATCGGATTTAAGAGAGACCAAAAATTTAAATTTTTGTCACCTGATCTAATGGAGTAATGGAGATCACCAATATGTAGAGCTCGCCGAAATCTATCAGTTTGACTACTCATACAAATTATTTCGACTTCGGATCACAAAGTTACGCATATTACAAGTTTTAGGAAAAAAAAAAAAGGAAAAAGAGGGAGGATACTGAAGCTGCTCGCTACGCTGCCCGACCTGCAATGCGTTTCTTTTCCCTGTTCTCGAACTCCCGGCCGCCGCCTCCGTTTCAGCTCTCGAGGGGAAAAAAAAGGAGAAGGGAGAGAAGGGAGAAGGGAGAAGGGAGAGAAGGAAGAAGACCTTGCCGCCGCCGCTCGCCGCTATCGCCTTTCGTGGTGCCGCTCCTTGACTTTGGTTAGCCATCATCTATTCCTCTTGTTTGCCCTTGTTCTTCGTCCCTCGCTGTTCTTGATGGACATACCATGGTTCGCCGTAGATCGGATCGATGAGACGGCCATAGCGGCATAGATCACCGTGGAGGTGGAGAAGGCGAAGGAAGGAAGGAAGGAGTGAATCGCCGTAATCTTGTCGTTGTGCTCGCTGTGGTTGACCTAGGTAAGGTGCCAAATTATGATCCACTTTCTTAGATCAAGTTTTATGCATCGAATCATCGGATTGGATGGTGATTAGTTGGAGTAATTCCCGAAATCCCCGAAATTAATTTTCATCCATGTTCTGAAAATGCCATTAGACTGAGCAGTGTTTGTTTATCGCTATTTTTTGGCATCTTAGCGGTCTTAATAAATCTTGACACTGTAGATAAAGTTTTAGTGGACTTCAATATCTTTCTTTTGACACCAATATCACCCTCATAGCCTCTGTATTTAGGAGATATGGTCGTTTACTTTAGGCCATTTTTCAGTGACGAGAATCAGAACAGTTTTAGATCTATTCAGTTTTTCTCCTTCATAATGGAGGAATTAGAACTTGTGGTCTAAATAAGAGTTGTAGGATATTTTATAAGCTTTCCATATTGTCTTATATCATGGTTTTTGGATAAGTAAATCTTTAGTTATCAATTTAATAAGGTTGCTGTCCTGTTTTTACTGACAGAAAAGTTCAGTTAGCTAAATTGGATTTTTGCGCTATCTTGGGGACCTCTTTTGCCAAAGTGTATAATACCGAACTTATAGGTAATGGAGTCCTCTACCATTTGGTAGATTTTAAGAATTTTTGAATGCTTTGAGTAGTGTCTATGAAAAAGAGAAGGGACAGTGCTGCTGTCATAGTTTGTAGCAGTACGGTAGATGCTTGAACGGCAGGTTTTGGACGTTTTGGTGTGCAATTTGTGATTTGTTTTGTTAGTATGATGGTGGTTGTACTGAAATTTGCATGTAATCAGGTGGTGCACCTTCGGATCGTGCTTAGCTCGCACTTTTGATCTTCGAAGGCAAGTAAACGTGGCGCTGGATCCACATGCTTTAACTGTGTTGTTTGAATTGCCTCCACTAAATTATGAGTATTTCACACTACCAATCTTACTACTAAAAAGACTCAAAAGTCATCGTTTTCGCCCCGCTAATGACTCCCGCCCCGCGCTAATTACCCCCGCCCGTGCTAATCCTCCGCTTACCAGCCCCTGAACCGGGCCCCGGCCGACCAAGACACGACCCCCCCACCCGGCCGCTTTGCCGGTTCGCGGCCGCCGCCTATCGCTGGGTCTCATCAAGCGCCACGAAGGACGGACCGCGCCCGAATCCACGACAAGCATCGCGCGCGACGCTGCCTTTGCCGCCGACGCACGGGTCGCGCTTATTTAAGGACCGGCCGCCGCCGTCTCCATGACGAGCATCGCGCCCTGCCCACTTCCCACCGCCCATCGGTCCACCGCGCCACGAGTGACGGACCGCGCTGGGCTGAATCCACGACAAGCATCGCCGCCGCCGCCGCCTCCCTGCCCCATCGACGGTCGGGTCTCAATGGCGACGGGGCCGCTGCCGCCGAATCCACGACGAGCATCGCGCCGGACCGCGCCCGCCACCCACAAGGTGATCCCCACCCCGCTTATGGTGTCCCGCCGCCTCTCCCTTCACCGGCCCTAATAGGCTACCTTGGTTTACCGGGCGAGGTCCATAGCATCCTGCAAAGAACAAGGTTTACTTGGGTGGCACGTGGTGGGATCCACGCCAGCATCCCGGGTTGTGGCCTAATTTGTCCTCCCGCCCCTTCCGCCGCCGCAATCCCAACCGTAAGGTGACTCCCCTCATCCGATTCCTTTTTGTTTTTGATTACATTACACAAGCCTGCCGCAGCTTAGCCAAACAAACAAACTGACATTTAGTACCGAGAAGTATATGTTACGTAGTTTAAAAAACAAATAGCTGAATGATGTACAGCCTACGTGCAAAGAATAAAAGAAAAGAAGGGAAGGGATCAAAATAGTTCTCGTGCCAGTTATAGCATCAAAATATTTCTCTTCAGCTGTCCAAAACTTGTTCTATGGCATCAAAGCTTGTTACAACTCGAGTCCATTAGTCAGCTCTAATTAAGTTTCTTTTTTTTTTTGAATCTAATGGCACTCTCAAGATAGCTTCACCGAAGCTTTCTCCCCAAGACTTGAACCAATAAGAGCTCCCAACTTGAAGAATTGGTAAGCTTGCTTGAATCAAACAGAAGTCATCCCATAGCTCTTGCTTATAACCTAGAAAAGTGTCAGAGAGAAGCAATAAGAGATGATACGAGCATTTTCATTTGAGGTTAAGCCGTTAGGGCAGTAGTTTGAGGTTTACAAAGTACAATTGTGGTGTACAATGTTATTTGGATTTCTCTCAGAGCTAGACTATGCATCAGGTTGTTAATATGTCCTTTGGTTAAATTTCTAAAACCTGCTATTCAGAATACACATCTAAATTCAGAGCTCTGAAAATAATAGACGGTCTTTGCTTAGTATGGAATCAAACCACAAGTGCAAGTCATAAGTGATAAGAGTACATCCGCATGAGGCGAGAGGTACATGATGATTTTTGTTTCTTAACTTATTGTCCAGGCACAACCTTTGTGTGACCAATGAGGTAATTTAGGCATTAGTACAGGACCTATCACCACTTAAATCTACAAGGGCTTCCTAATAAAAGAATGGATACAAAAACTTTTGCAGCTTGATATGGATACAATCTCTTGAATTTTTGCTTGCTTCAAGGTGCATTCATCCTCCCATTTTGTGATGATGTCTAATTAATAAAGGGCAGTATATGCTCTATAAATGTTTTTTCCCGGATGACTAGACATGGTCTCACTTTTGCACCTTCGAGATCGGAGCAAGAATACAAATGCTATTTGTCAAATTTATGTTTTAGGCATCCATATGTGTGCTTGATCGCTTATTGACAGTTGCTATCCATCCTTGTGCTTATTCAGAATGCCCGATATATAGAGCTAATTAAATTATTCCATTTTGCCATTGATATATGAGGTTAGATAGCCCAGTGTTTGATTACTGAATTCAAAGAGCTTTCTGAAAAATTCAGCTTCATGTTCCCTGCTCCTCTTTAGCTTCCCCGCTTAGTTTCCGGTAATTGTTTCTGAAAATTTATAGACCTTCTATTATGCTTCTACCGTGCTTTTGGACACTCGTGAGAAAAAAGTGTGACTGCCTTCATTTGCCACTTTGCCATTCTACTGTCATTCCTTACCATCTTCTAATAATGGCCATACTTGTCTCCTAGGCAAAGTCAATCAGCTCCTTAGGATTATAAAGAAGACATGTACTTATTTAGCATTATATAGAAGGCAATGGCTCCCCGCAACTCTGAAATTGTTGCAACAGTGATCAACTGGGTTGATTGTTGATGTTCTATGAAGTATGGGTTACCAATTTCTTTTTGTGTCCTAAACCGAGGGTGCAACAGATTTGTGCGGTAAACATCACTCCAACAGAAAATCTGAGTTCGGGACCTCGGTTTGCACCGGCACCTTTTCGGGTAATCATCACTTCATCACGAGGCTTTTGGTTTTGTCGGATAGATGAGAGTCATGCCTCGCGTAAATGATCTTTGTTAACAAAAACATTTACTCGCAATATTGTTCCGACAACCCACCCATGCCCGCATCATGGTTCCAATGCAAGAATCCCAAACCCCGCCATGTGATTTGCGTGCTTCACCCAACCGTAGTCCAGTTTTGTCCATGGCACTTGCCTCATCCTCCAATGAACTTAATGTTCAAGCTGCTACTCTATACGTTTAGGAACTCGGGAATTGAAATGCCCCCATGTGTTTACAGATTTACAGACTAACAGTTCACAAGTAAATTTACATCTAACACTTTACAACACTTTAGTTTAAATTTTGTCGACAACTTTATTTTCCCCGTGACCATCAAAATTTAAAACTTTGTTTACACCTACCGCTGATGGCCTTCTCTCCCTTTAGCATGCTGTTTTGACCAAGATTGCATATTATCGCGTTTATTGCAACCTACTTGAAGAAGTGCTCGATTGGTACATACAGCTGAATGCTGATCTACAGCTTGTGCAAATTCCAGTTCACATGCAGGCTCACTTCCGCTTCATCTTAGGTTGATAGTAGAAACAAACAACAGCCTAATGTAGTCTGCGATTTACAGCATGTAGTAAATTCTTTTTAGGAATAAACACAGTAATTTGCAGCACCCAGTTTCCATTGTTGGCTGCAATACAGAGTATTGCAATAAGTCAATAACAGTTTTTTATAGGACAATTCTGGTGGTGAGAAGCTGTTATTATAAACTACCTGTTTCCCATGTATTAATTTTCTTTCCTTGTTACCATTGTAGACGAGTGGTTATATTGTGGGTGCAGGAAGGGACAACGCAAGAGAGAAAGAGATAAGACTCGATGGCACTCAATGCCTCAAGAGAAAAGGGATGAAAAAATAAAAAATGTCGAGAATCATATAAAAGAAAAAAAAGGAGCAACACCTACGTATCGGAAGTACCAATGGTTGTATATTAAAAACTTTGGTGAATAATAATAATATAGATGGTACTATTAATCTTCTTATATGTGATGTGTCACAATGGGTAGATGGTCGATGCTTCAAATAAAGAAAAAGTTTGAATTATGTGTTTTAATATTGATTATTTATGAATAAGATTTTACATATCTACTTATCTGATTGTACATCATGAGATGTTTGTATCCCAAAGAGCAACGCACGGGCACTCAACTAGTATAATCTGAAACTTGAAGTTATTTATTGTACTTTGAGATACATGAATTGTTGTCTATGGAATCTATTGTTGGACAATGATGTACTTGAAGTTTCTTGCATTGCAACCTTTGCACTTGCACTCTCTCCGTTGGTATGCATTTGGAAGAAACCGTAGTCAAATTGGTGCGGTAAGTACCGGTACAGCAACGCACGTTGATGAGCAATGTGGTTGCAGCCCTCACTCCCTCTTCTTGGGACGTATGGGTAGAAGTGAAGTCATACATTTGCATTGCATTGCACTGCATTATTCGCATTTGCACTTTTAATATATTTATGTTTTTATAAAGCTATTGATATATCCATTATGGTGTTATTTAAATATGATGTTTAATTGAACTGTGATTTAAATAACTTAGTTAAGGCAGTTTGCTTGCTGAGGTTTTTCATAAACCTCACACGTTGTTTTTCCCTCGTGAATGAGCTTGGAAGGTGCATTCTTGGGAATGGGAGTAGCGACATGTGTGCACATCACTTATGAGTATCATAGGAGACATGTGCTATAATAATAAAATTGTGTTAATTGTGGACTAGTTGGTCATTTGGTACTTATCATGTTGGATCAAGGTTTGGTTGGATTGAATTATGTTAGTCTGGTGAATGATAAAGATTCCTTACCGTTGTATATTGTATTTATTGTTGCTTCCGCGTACTCTGTTGTTAGTGTTGGAGTGTGGTAATTCTCCGTAAGAATTTGTGGTGTTTCTTCCGGGTGTTACAGCGGTATAAAAGCCTGTAGGACTTTTCACTATGGTGGCATAAAAATATTAAAAATATCATGCATACATGTTTTGTTCTTCTGTATAAAAAAAAAAAAAAATCTAAAAATACTAGATGAGCATCCTGCTGCAACCTTGCCACTTGTAAAATATTTCTAAAGCTCCATAACACCCAATCCTCAAAACGGTTAACCACAAAACTATTTTATCGTAATCCGTTACACAAGTTTTGGTGTTTTGTGAGAGCTTCCTGCAGGGATGACTTCAAGAGCTAGTTTATCTAGGGACTTTCATCTTCATTCCTAGTTGAACACCTTTTCGACATACAGCTTACCCACTATGTGAAGGAAGTAACTTCTCGAAGGATGAAGATCGAGATGTTCATGGCAATACTTGCTCTCATAAGCATGAGCTCCTCTATGAGGATCACTCAGTTTCAATGCTCAACCATAGCAAACATCCAAATTTTGGGGAGAGCATCCCCTAGTTATCGGTAAGTATACCTATGCAATTATCGAGTCTATTTTATAGTCATAAAATATCAAAAATATGTGGGCACATGAAGGTCCACGTCTGTAGAGTCTTTTATGAGTCCATTAGTCTAAAAAAACAAAAAGATGAATAATCATTAAAACCAAATAAAGATACTTTAGTTATTTATTAGGTGTAATCCTAGAGTGTGTATCTAGTTTGTTAAGATTTAAATAAAAACTGAGGAACAATAAATTTTATCTTGGAAATGATAAATAGTTGCTCTACCGTAGTTGCTTTTTTAAGTGCCTATTTTTCAACCTTAAATTCTCCTGAGTTTTGGATATGCCGCTTGATATAAGAATTTACTTTAAACCTGAAACTTGTGGAGGCATATGCTTAAGCTAAGTCTAGGTGATTGAGGGATATGATATGAGAAAGTCTGAGCTACTATATATCTTATTCCTAACAATACTAAGTTCTGGAGATTTATCTTTTAAAAACTAAAAACCTTACATGATGAGCTCTTGTATGATGAAGTATGAATTCCTACCAAAGCTATATATGATATACATTTAGAATAGGAAAACCTTTATTCATTCATGCTGTTTGTATTGCATTGAGTTCAGTCAACCTTTATGTATACCTTATGAGAGTCTTGTCATGCTTTTAAAATCAAGATCACTTACACACTCCACCTACATAGGCATTGCTCCTACTCGGGAGTAAGCGCAATCATTTTCCACTTTCATCCAGATCCACCTTAAAAATATTTTTCTCCTACACTGCGAGGAAACAACCAAAAGTATACCCTATAGGACAATCCCCTGTTTAATGCTCTAAGTTCTTATTGTTATCTCTCCAATTATTTTGTATCCAAAGGATGTATGTGGCTATGCAAAAGAAACAGTATTAGAAAAAGAAGGAGTTAAAAAAATGGACAAGTGTCCAAGCAATTAAAACAATGGGTACTCAAATGCGCGCCTCCCCAAAAAAAAAGAGAAAAAAGAGAAGAGAAAAAAAAGAAAAGAAAGAATAAAGATAGCCCATGTTTTCCTGTGAAAGTTCTAAGTCCAAGAGAGAGATTTATTTTCAAAGAGCAAAAATTAGAATTAGGTTTAGCCACCATATATTCACCTATCCACCGTATTCCATATACATGCACATCTTAATTTGATTGTATGACTTGACTCTCTATGTATCCATTGTTTGACTTTACAATATATGCATTGCAAGTATGTTCATCCTTGTTTTAATGCCACACCTATGAGCTCCACTATAATCCTTAGTTGTAGGAAGGCATGACATCATTAATGCCTCAATGAGATCCACAAATACCACATATAATAAGAGACTTGAGGGTGTCATACAATTAAGCTCTGAGTTTTATTTCAAAAATTTACAAAAACTCTAGAATATTGGTTGAGTGAAGAATTTGAGACATAGTGCTTGACTTGATTGTTCTATCTTTCAATTACTCAAGAACCACGCAAAAGTTGAAAAGCTCTATAGTTAAAGGTAAAATGGGTAAGTTTGAAAGTTAGAGCAGTTTTGTCTAATTCGGAGGAGAATTTCTGTTTGAAGGCATGTGTACTTTTGAGGCGTGAAAATATTATAGCAACTCCTGATATAAAATAATTAGATAACTACCATATTACCTTATGACAAGGATATAAAATTTAAAGTTTACTGACAGAACTTCTTTTTTCACTCTTGTGTATCTCTCCATCTTGAGAGATGGAGGACTTGATGGTTGCATACCTCTAGTGATGGTGATATCGCTTTTGTTCTTTGGTTTGGCCCATAGGTTGAAGTAGAGCTTTAATAGTAGCTGGCAGCATCTTGCTCAGTGTGCATATTCACAGAACTTTCACTTGTAGAATTAATAAACTTTGCTTGATGCATTGTCCTGTTTGCAAAACCAAGTCGAGATCAAGTGCATGGGCTCTGGCTGGTGGAAAAACACCAACAGAACCAAATTTATTCCTTTATTTATTTTTCTCTATCCTTAGGTACATTGAACAAGTTAAAGTTGGTGTTAGATGATTTATTTATTTATGACATGAGTGGTAAGATCAAAAGATTAAGCATTGAATGTTTCGTTTAAGTTTACATGGCGAAAAAGAATGAAAATGCTTAACCAATGGAAGGATTGTCTATCTCTATACAAATTTTCACCTGAGTGTGACTATCATCTTCCCATGATCGAATATAATGTTTTAGCTTGTTTGGTTAAGACTGAGATTAAGAGAACGGTGCCACGAACAATTTTAAAGAGCAAAGCATGTGGAGTTTAATTTGGTTTAATCAATTAAAATTATAACTCTAACATGTTTGTGTTTTACTTATGTGCACACCAAGATCAAGAGAAGAGCAAAGTGACCACTTACCTTAGGATATTACCTTCATTATTAGAGTGTGACGGCACTAAGTGATGAAGGGTAGATGACCGGTGGTCCTTTCTTTGCATCTTGAATTGTTCATGTACATCTTATCTCCTCTGTTGCACTCATTCTTTTGCCATCTTTTGCTTCTTTAATCTTTTGACTTCTTTCACTCCAGTTATTATTATGCCTACAACAGATTAGTGGACAATACATACCCGAAGGAGTACACAAATTTTAAACATAGGTTGCTTGTCCAGTATTTCATTTTGTTCTGTCTATGCTAATGAAAAGATAGTATTGATATTGTTTTAGCATGGATCATGTTTTATACAGGCATGGCTTGAGGCACAAGAACTTCCAAAGAGAAGATAAAGTGAATGAATCATTAATACTCATAGTTCTATCATTTATGATGAATGAGCTATGTCTTCTTTTTCAAGCATGTGCCCTGTCTCATCTCTAATTCGAATTTATCTCATGACTTACCTAAATTAATTTTAAAAGTTTTCTGCAGGGGTTAGCCCAATAAAAATATCCAATGTCTACTACAACAATTTCTAGTTCAATAACCAAGCTAAACTCCATGTCTAATTTAGTTAAGGAAAGCTATTTAACCTAAGCACCACGCTTAATTCTAAAAAGCCTTTGTAAGTATGTACAATACTTCCAAACCAAATCTTACTATAGCAAACAAAGGTAATATGAAAACACTTATAGAGATTTATTAATTTAGAGATGAAAAGGTAAATAATTGAACATGAATTAAAAAGTAGATACAACCAATATTAGCATCATAGGATTTTCTAAATAAGTCCATTCCCCAAACTTGAATTTTGCAAGGCAGATTTTAAGTTTGGATGGATATAATTAATGTTGCATGATAATTGGTTGGACATATCTGTTTCTTGCCACTAGTCATTTTCTCACTTCAAACCTGAAATGGTTAGTGACAAAAAATATCCAAAGGAACATTTTCATGAATTCACAAGGGCATTATAGCTATGTTATTTTTTTCAAGAGTGGTTATTTTAGGACACAAGGTTATTCTTGAAAAACCTTCTAATTATTGTACGTTGAGTTTATGCGGCGGTTTCCTCTAGAACACTAGCCTTTGTGCGCCTATATCAAGATTACAACGAGATCTATAATATTTATGATAAATATATGCATCTACAACCACCCTTTTAATGTTTTTATGAACAGATATAAAGAGGGGGTTGAAGATCTCGTGTGTGGTAATATTAGAGGGACCAAAAGATTCAGGAGATCTCTCATATGACCATGGATTCAATGAAGTATTTATGAGATAATTCCCATGCTCATCGATGTGATTTCTCTTTTCAAACTCCAAGGGTGTTTCTTCATGGATGTCTATAGGCAACAAGTTTGCCTCTATTATTTCATGCCTATGACATTTATTGGATGTTTTATTTTCTAGAATTTTCTATAAATTAATATCCCTAAGGTTGGTCTCTAAAACTTTCTCTAAACTTGGGTGAGTTCTATTTATTAAAGAAATTGATTTAAGCTCACCATTTGAATTTAAACCAAGTTTAGATGCTAGTGCTAAAGCTTCGTCCTCTTCCATCCATTCTTTTACAATAGCATATGTATTTCTAGTATGGTCTATGCATTTCTGCCATTGTCGATGCTCTTCTTGGTTATTTCTATTATCTTCATGACTCTTATTCTTGGGATGTCTTGATGGATTTCTAGGGTCATTATGAAGTTTAGTAGAAACAAAGATAACAAGATTCATTGGAGTCAAGGATGGGTTTAAAGACATTTACTTGTGGGCATAGAAGGGGAGAAGATAGAATTTACTCCTAAGTGGCTTGGCTCTCCTTCTATGGCATCACTCGACATGCCATCCTTGAACTCTTCCCAGTGTCTTTCAGGAGGGAAAGGAAGTTGACAACACTTTTTCCAAGATGCTCTTCTGAGAAGATCTGATGTGTATTGATTTACGAGCATCTTAGCTAACTGGACGTCTAAATCATCAAAGTGGAATTTCAAAGGTTTAGGATTGATAGCTAAATCTTGGGAATGGGATGATTGTGTTTTAGCTACCAAGACTTCCGTTTCTAGTTCGCGTGATAAGTTCTTCTCTTCCTCGGGGAGCTCAGAATAGGCTTGAACAACCTTTTCTAGTATAGACCTTGCTTCAGTTATAGGTAAGTGAAGAAAAGCTCCTCCAGAGGCTAAATCAAGGGATTCCTTAGATTCCTTGGTAAGACCCAAATAAAAATATTGAATAAGCACAGGGTCTGAAAAACCAAGGTCAGGACCAAATGTAACAAGTTCATTAAAACGCTCCTATGATTTACTAAGAGATTCTTGTTCTAGTTGCCTAAAAGTTAGAACCTCTTTTCAAAAGTTAACTACTCTATGGATGGGAAAGAAATATAAACAAAATTTAGAGTATAATGTTCCCAATCACCTTGCATACTCCCTACGGCTCGATTATACCAACGTTTGGCTCTTCCACTCAAGGAAAACGGAAAAAGCTTTCATCTAATAGTCTTATCGGACATGCCAGCAATGCGCAAGCATGCATAGGTCTGCTCGAATTCTCGTAAGTATGAGTATGGGTTTTCGTTACCTTCTCTCGAGAAGGGTTTATCCCGAATCATATTAATTAAATATGGGCGCAGCTCATAGCCTGGTGTTATGATAGGTTCATTAGATTTTGGTGGCCCGAAGCTTTCGCGCATGCCATAAAGATAGATAGAAATAGAATTAAAAGCATCCATAAGGATGAACACAAAAATAATGAAGAGAATAGGATAAAATAAGAAAAGATAAAAGTATAATACAAGATTAAGCTAGACTAAGTCAAAATCAGCAAACCGTTCCACGGCAACAACGCCAAAAATGCTTGTTGGTATAAATTAACTGCACTCCATTAAATAAGTTTTAAGTAGGATTATCCGCAAGCGCACAGATATCATACCAGTGTCACATTTTACCTAGAGGTTTTAAATATCGTATCCACAGGGAATAGTTGTGATGATGACAAAGTATATAGACTTAACCCTACAATTAGGCTAGATAATATCAAAAAAGAGGAAATAGCTATTGAACTCTAGTTCTAACAACCGGTAAGCTTTGTATTATATCGCCTAACTGGTCAAGTAACCCGAATAGGAGAAGAAACAGAGTAATCTCCTACCAAGCACCTATAAGCCTATCAGTCCTATCAACAGAAAGTGGACTACAGAGGATTCAATGAAGCTATAAAGTCACCTTCGTGAGCTACCACTATCTGGCTAATCAAGGGACATCCACAAGTAAACCTAGCCTAGGCACCATGCCTACACTACAAAATACTACTTCAACCAAGTAATGACCAAGATCAAAGCACTCAATATGAGCTGTGAACTTAAGAACAAATAAGAACAACTGCTTACTTGAATCGGAATGACGAATATAAAAGTACCTCAGAACGCAGATCCGGGCGAGGGAGCTGAATCCAGAAGAATATAGCCACGAAGAAGCACCGACAGGCCGGAACTCCTCTAGAATCTCTACTCCTCTACTCAATCTCTCTAATCTCTAAACAAGACTAGATGTAGATGAACTAGTCTCTCCTAATTGCTACAACTAGATGAACTAGAACTAGATCAACTAGAGGGACCCTAACCCTAATTATGTAGAGAATATGAAGCACCAGGGTATAGAATGCCCCTTGGAGGGGCCTTGGGGCGTCATTATATAGGTCGAGGTGGAGTAGGGGGCAAGGAACCGCCACGTCATCGATCCACGTCTTTATGTTGTGTGCACCGTCGGATCAAACCGACCTTAAATCGACGTAGGGATGCTTTGCTTGACTTCCAAGGAAGCGTGGGAGGAAGACTCCGGAAGGGGGCGCCGCCGCTTGACCTAGGACGCCGGGCGGCACCGGGGGGGCCGGCCGCCCCACCAGTATGGCCCCAAGGTCCCGCCGCCGGGTGTCTTCTAGACCCTTCCTGATCCTTTTGGCGATATTTTCTGTCGCGGTTAAGTTTTATGATAATTATGCAATGTAATCCCTCTTTTATGCTTTTCTGGAATAATCCCTGGAAAATATAGAATATGCAAAACTCATGAAAATTATCAGTTAAAACCCTAGACTAATGTGTATTCATGTATCCTTTCATGTCTAAAGTTCTAATAAATATTGACGTTATCCACCGTCAACAATGTACATTGATGACTTCTGCATGACTTGTGAAGAATGTGGAGATATAGGACATTCAAGAAGCAACTGTCCTACACTCTAAGAGGATGTGAACTTCATCAACAACAACACCAACTATCATCCTCAGCAAAATCAAGTATAGAATCGGTCAAATCAACGGTCGAATCAACCCAATCAAGAATAGAACCAGCAAAGGCCCAACTACCAAGATAACAACCAAGGTAACAACAATTTCAATAACAATTTCAATCAACCACCTTTAAAAGAAGTAATTTCCAATCAAAATAAAGCTGTAGAAAATTTATCCAAGAGGGTAGCATCCAATGATAAAGTGCTAGAAAATATAAATACTAAAATGGATAGCCTCACCTCTACTATTAAGAACCAGCTTAGCTTTAATAAAATGTTAGAATCACAATTAGCTCAGCTGGCAGCAGCTGTTCCACCGATCCATGAAGGTAAGATTCCTAGGCAACCCCTAGAGCCCGAAACCGTAAATCTTGTTGATGTCCGTGCAGGTTACTACATAGAAGCAATGTCAGAAGGATGGAAAGATGAATCCATACCACTCAAGAGAGGAGATCCAAAAAGACCTGTGATTCCCATCTCTATTGGACAACACGATTTCTCCGAAGTCGTCTGTGACCTTGGCGCTAGTGTCAACATTATGCCAAAGGTAATCTTTGGTCGTATCTTTCTATGGGCAACTTTGTTGTACACGAATATGTACTTGCAGCTTTCAGATCAAACAGTTAAATACCCAGAAGGAATCCTAGATGACGTATGCATATGTGTGGGACAATCATATGTTCCAGTAGACTTTATGGTTCTAGATACCGGTAAAGATCCGAAGAGTCCTATCATCCTAGGCCGACCATTCTTAAGCACTATAAAAGCAGCCATCTATGTAGATAGTGTAAAGATATGTTTCACCATCAAGGGCAATGAAGAGAAATTCAGTTTCAAAGACAAGATCCTTGAAGTTCCTACTAACACCTACTATCCAGAGAAGCCTACATATAAAGAAGAAGAAGTATGGAAGACCTATCCAAAAGGAAAGAAGAAGAACAAGAAGCAAGAAGGAAAGAAGACTCAAATAGTCAAAGCAATGGAATACAGACAAGGTCACCACTTAGTCTCACCAGTCTTAGTTGGAGATCCTGGTCTACCATCAATAGAGTGCACCATTGGACACAGCTCTTTCTACTCGGCCGTTTGTGACACTAGATCAGCTGTCAACATAATATCAAAGCAGGTATACAATATACTATTCAATGCACCTCTAGATCCTATATATATTTTTTTCACCGGCGGACAACACAATACGAATCCTCAAGGGACTAGTAAGAAACATTATGGTTAAGATCCACACCCACTGTCTCTATCGACTTTATGGTCTTGGACATGGGAAAAGAAGATGAGACACCTATCATTCTTGGAAGGCTATTTCTTAGCACCACCAAGGCTATCATCTACAATGGAACATGCCAAGTCCACTTTCACTTCCCAAAAGAAAAGGTATGGTTTTATTTTAAAGATTATAACTCTCCGGATTACCAAATTTTCACTAGGTCCAAGAAAAGAAGTCGGTGCCGCGCTTTGAGAAGAAAAGTTGAGGAGGAGAAAGCAAAAGAAAAATTAACTACACCTAAAGAACGTCTACAACCAATAAAAGTATGGAAGAAAAAGGAGATCCCCTCAACCGAGTCATCAACACTAAAAGATTCAACATCTGGGTCCCCATTAGGATCCACTGAAGAACCCTCAACATGATGACCATAAGAAGTCTTGTTCGGAGGACTACAAACTTTGCACCCTTGCCATAAGGTAACCATGGTAGTTATCTAATTACTTTAGTACATTTACTCTTTTGCATGTTTAAAAAGAAAATAAAAATTCCTTACTGGCTTTATTATAAAACTTTAAAAAGCTCTAAAGTATTAGGCTTATGGTTTACCCTGTAAGAATATTCACTATGGTAGCACAAAAAAATAAAATTTTCATTCCTTTGCATTATAAATATAAAAGTATAAAAATGTAAGAATCTTACTACACATTCATATCTGCTCATAAAGATAATCACTTACTCATTTGGCTGACAGCTAACCTATTATTATATTCGAGCCTCGAGTTTCGGTTTTCTTATTGGAGTATACCTTTGCAGGGATTATATAATTAAGGAGTGAGACCGGTCAAGGGCCACCACTGCTAAGCTTACTCTAAAGATCATTCAAGCAAAAAATGGGAAACATCTAGATTGGGGAGGAACATCCCCTAATTATCGGTAACTATACCTATGCGATTTATCGAGTCTGTCTTATAGTTATAAAATACCAAAAATATATGGGCACATAAAGGTCCACGTCTGTTGAGTTTTTTATGAGTCTTTAGTTGAATAAAATCCGAAAATCAATAAAAAAAGTTTTAGTCCGTCTTAGTTAATTAGAGTGTGTCTAGAGTCAACTATGAACTAGAAATTTTTGTCTTAGAGATGATGAATAGTTGCTCTCTGCTGGAGGTCTTTTAAGTACCTAGTTTTTCAGCCTTGCGTTCTCCTAAGTTTTGGACACAATTGCTTTAATATAAGAATTTACTCTGAACCTAAAATTTATGGAGTCATATGCTTGAGCTAAGTCTAGGTGATTGACAGATATGATATAATAGAGTCTGAGCTGCTATTTATCTTATTCCTAACAATGCTAAATTTTGGAGATTTATCTTTTGAAAATTTAAAACCTTACATGATGAGCTCTTGTATGACAGAGTTGAGTTCCTACCAAAGCCATATATGATACACATTTAGAATAGGAAACCTTTGCTTATTTATGCTACTTGCTTTGTATTGAGTTCAGTCAACCTTTGTCCTATACTTAAGAGAGTCTTGTCATGCTTTTAAAATCAAGATCACTCACACACACTCCATCCATATATGCATTACTCTTACCCTGAGAGTAAGCGCAACCATTTCCACTTTTATCCGGTCCACCTCAAAATGTTTTTCTCCTACACTGGGAGAGAACACCCAAAAATATGCATAAACCCATAGGACAACCTTTATTTATTTGCTCTAAGTTCTCTACTGTTATCTCTTCAATCAATTATTGTATCTAAGGATGCATGTGGCTATGCAAAAATATTGAAAATAAAAGGGAGTAAAAGATAGACAAGTGTCTCAGCATTAAAATAATGGATACTCAGATGCCCGCCTCTCAATGAAAAAAAAGAGAAGAAGAAGAAAGAAAGAATAAAAATAGCCCATGTTTTCCTAAAAAGTTCTGAAAGTCTAAGAAAGAAGAGAGATTCATTTTGAAGAGCAAAAGTAGAATTAAGATTAGCCACCATATATACATCTATCCATCCTATTCCACACACATGCATATCTTGATTTGATTGTATGACTTGATTCTCTATAGATCCATTGTTTGACTTTATAATATATGAATTGCAGGTATGCATATCCTTGTTTCAATGCCACTCCTATAAACTCCACTATAATCCCTAGAATTAGGAAGGCATCATTGTTCTGTCTTTCAATTAAGCTCTAAGTGTTATTGCGAAAACTTGCAAAACCTCTGAAATATTAGTTGAGTGAAGAATTTAAGACATAGTGCTTGACTTGATTGTTCTGTCTTTCAATTACTCAAGACCCACATTGTTGATGGTCCTTAATGCCTATTTTATATCATCAATTATTGCATGAATTAACATGAAAAGAATCATAAAGCATAGTTGTAGGGTTTGATTCTAACGAGTTCCACGAGTTGTGTTGTTCTTGATCGTTTTGTAGGTAATCCAATTTTGCATAGAATAAAAGTATCTCAAATAATAATTTGGAGTGCATCATTGTGAAGAGCTCGTCGAGACAATTGAAACGGACATATGGTTTGCCCTATTTGGAGTCCGGAGTCAAAAGATATAAATTCTACACCGAAACCAACACTAGAAGACTCTAGAAGACACGTGAAGGCGACCCACCGAAGGCGGGTGTAACAGAACCGCCCAATTTATAAAAGCCTAAGTGCAAAAACCACTCGCTAAGTAAGCGATTATCACACTTAAGCCCTTATAAACCGGTAGTCCGGAAATCTCGAAGGATTTCAAACCAAACATCATCAACCAAGATCGTACAAGTTTAGCATCACCATCCACATGTTACAACATTTCACAAATAGTTCGATAACATCAGAGTGCGGAAATAAAAGTTATTACAAACCCAGTCTTCAAATACGAGTAGTGAAAGCAAAGTAGTTTTGAAAGATCAACCCAACACATACTTAAGTTTAATACAGTGCCAGCGGAAAGTCAATCCACCAAAAGCAGTTGGGGAGAATATTAAGAGATGACCTTGCCCTTGGTCTCTTAATCCACTGGATAAAGACAGGCCTCGCAGTACCCGTGGAAGGTATGCCTGAGTACGAGAAGGTACTCAGCTAGACTTACCCGTCTGACTTAAAATAAAAGACTCCAAGGAGTATGACAGGCTTTATCAGAGGATAGCTTGACTCATTTGCGGAAAAGCAGTGGTAACCATTTTATAGTGATAGCTCAGCTTAACCATTCCTATTTATGCTAGGTGAGCACCTATACTATGCATCATTACAGACATAAATGGGTCCCGCGGGTCCATGGCCCCACCGCCGAGCCGAGCCGGGGGGGACCGTGCTCCGGCCGGCGTTTTCGCCCGGCGCGAGGTCTCTCCGGCGGCGCCCAGGGCACCGACGTGTTCCTCGCCGAGGCACACCCCGTGGGGGGTGTTGGTTTCGCCGGCGACGAGCTTTAGCGGTGGCGGCCATGTGCGGCGGCGGCGGCGGCGCTGTGAGCGATGCTCCCGCCATCTCCGGTGACGAGAGGCCGAGGCGAGGCGCGCAGGAGCTCTATGAGCTCGTGCGAGGCTAGCCAGGGGTTGGTTGCCCCCCGATTGGGCAACCCCAACCCTGGCCGCGTGCCTGCCGAGGCGGCGGCGCTAATGGCGGCGGTGGTGCGCAGTGTTCCGGCCAGTAGGGGCCCATGGTGCGCAATAAGGCGGCTACGGCGTCTAGGGTTTGCAGGCTATGCTAGACGAGCTAGGAAGGGAGCCGTAGAGGCCGGGAAAGAGTCGACCACGGTGAGCCCGAAGCCCGGCGAGCTCAAGCCACGGCGGCATCGCCGTAAGGTTCGCCAAATTGGCCCTTACCGAGGCAATGCAGCGGCGGTGAGCGGCTCGACGCGCGCGGGTGGCAGTGGGCGGAGGTCGCGCGCGCGCTGAGCGGCGCGAGCTCGAGTGGTGGCTAAGGAACGGCGGCGCGGCTCACGACGGCGACGATGGCGTCGCGGTGGCGCCCGTTGCGGCCGCCGCCGCGAGCGAGAGCAAGAGGGGCGAGGGGAGGGAGTGGAGCGGCGAGTAAGTGAGGCAGGGCGCGCTCCAATTTGGAACGGCCGGACCGGGCGCCGTGCGGGCCCCACCGCCAGGCATCGCCGGCCACGCGGCACGGCGGCCAGCGACGGCGAAGCGCGTGGCGCCCCGGCCCGAGCCGGCCGGCCCACGACGCCGCGGCTCGGCGCGAGCACGCTGTGGCGGCGCGGCGCGGCCGGGGTCCGGGGCGAAAACGCCCGCCGGTTTGCGGTGATCTTTTCTCTTTTTTTGAATTTATTTTGCAAACAAACAAGTGCCAATTTGTTAAATTTGTAAGCTTTTTCATGAAATGGTCTAAAAACAAAAAGTTGTAGTACTTTTCAAACTGAACAACTTTTATTTAAGGCTTGAGTCAAAATTCCAATTAGATTTTGAATTACAAATTCATTTTAAATTAAGGGCATGTAAAAAGGAATTTTCCAATTATTTTCTTTTGCTCCAAAATGCACCAAATCTTTTGCAATAAATTTTGTTACAACTTTTAAAAAAATGCTGGGCAAGTGAATCCAAACTTGATCAAGTCATTTGCAAGGCAATTAACTAACTAATTAAACAAGCAAGCAAGCAATTAAGAATTTAATTGCAAAGCACATGAAATGACAATGCATTTAGGGTTTAATGCTTGATGATGCTTATGCCATAATAAATGATGATTAAGTTAATTAATTAGGTGCCTAATGCAAGCTTAACACTTGAGGTGTTACAGCGGGGCCCACCTGTCATAGGGTGGGGCCGCCCCGCGCCACCTCCGGAGCCTATTCGGGGCCCGCTTCGACGGACGGCCTCCTACCGCCTTAGGGTTTGCATCTCCACCGTTGCCCAAGTCAGTTTGATCCAACGGCGCACGTTCATCCCACCGGGCTATAAATAAAGAGGCAGACCCCTCCCTGAGGGCACCACATTATTATGGATATGTAGAGGCGTCCCTCGAATGGATGATCTCTCACCTCTAGAGAATTAGGGCTAGACTTTCCAATGTAGTAGATTAGTTCTAGTCGGGAGTTAGGGAGAGCGGAGCTGCGTCCCGGTCTGGAAGAGTCTTCAGAGTCTTGGTATGTCTTGGCATGGGATCTCCGCTCGTATTGAGTGCCCCGGTTCTGGAAGAGCCTTTCATATTATGTTTAGTATAGTTGTTATATCTTGGCATGGGATCTCCACTCGTATTGAGTGCTCTGGTAATCATATGTGATTAGAGTAGTAATCTTTAGGGTAGATGTGGTGTCTAGGCTAGGGTTTAGGGTTTAGGGTTTAGGGTTTGCGCTCAATCCCACGGTTAGTTGTGGTAGCCCCAGAGGTGACAGCTCTGTCCGGTCTTCGTATTCCACCACGTTCGGGTTGATGTTTCGTAGAGCTTTTGGCAGCCTTCCCCAACTACCTTCTTCCCAGTCTTATTCGAGAGTTGGAAAGGTACTGCTGCTCCAAAGTGCTATTGTGTGATTGCTATATCTACCATGAATCAGTTATTATAGAACCCTAGTAATAGAGAAGTATTTAGGAACCTTGAATTCTCCCGTTGTCCTCTCACTTTAGCTATCTACTCTCTTATCATAGAATTCTCCCCATTGTCTGCATGTCATATATGCATAATTCCTATTATCTATCATTTACTCCTACTATAGTCTAGTTGGTGTATTAAGTTAGTAGATACATGATGGTGAACTATCAATATCTTTATCCATTGTTTTCCAGTGGTAAAATATAAATAACGATACCTGGAATACTCCCTGTAAAATGCTACAATAGTTTTTAAATGACGCTTGCGGAATCCTTCATATTTTAGTTGTGCATAAGAAATACCAACAAGTATTTTTGGCACCGTTGCCGGGGAAACAATTGGCGTAATGATTTTGATAATGATTTTGATATATGCTAATCTAATCTGCCACTAACTTTAGTAGGATTACCCCCACTAACTTTAGTAGCCTTGTTGAGTTATGGAATAAACAGGATATCAACCGTTTCAACCTTCCGCGAAATTCCACAAGAACAAGACATGAGAGATTTTGAAGAAACTAGGGTGCCCGAACATTCATGATCCATCAACAATGAAGCCACTGCCATCTCACGGTATATGTATAAATATTTACATATATTATTCTAACCATGTGTAGATTGGAAAAGAAAAGTCATCATCACATGAATTCAAAGTTCATCACATGTGATGAATAAAGACGCTAACGCTAATCACAAATTCCATTGTGATTCATGGTTGTTGACGGTGGATAGCGTCAACATTTAATAGGTCAATAAACATGAGAAACACGTGCATATCTTAAAGTCTAGGGTTTTATCTGACAATTTTCACGAGTTTTGGTGATTTATCAATTTCCAGGGATTATTCCAGAAACCACAGAGAAGGTCCTAATTATCAAACGTATTAACGAAACTTGACGCCAACGAAACCCCGCACATTGGACTCCAGAATATTCTAGAAAACACCAGAATGAAGCGGAGCACAGGCGGTGAAAAGGTGGGGCCGGCCGGCCCCACTGCCCAGGCCGGCCGGCCTCCTCCCCTAGGGTTTCGTGCCCATCTTCTGGAAGCTTCCTCCACAGCCTTTGAGGGTCCATCTTAGCCGTCCTTTAAGTCGGTTTGATCCTATGGTCGTCGTGCATCCCACCAGGCTATAAATACAGGGCCAGACCCCCCTCTCTGGGGGCACCACATTATTATGGAAATGTAGAGGTGCCCCTCGAATGGATGACCTCTCACCTCTAGAAAATTAGGGCTAGACATTCCAATGTAGTAGATTAGTTCTAGTTGAGAGTTAGGGAGAGTGGAGCTACGCTCGGGTTCTGGAGGAGTCTTCAGAGGAGTCGTCAGAGTTTTGGTATGTCTTTATATTTATTCTTGTAAAACTTATGCTTTAATATATTTTATCTTCTCTATTTACTTTTATGCATTACATTTGATTGGTTAGTATAGTTGTTATACTTTAGCATAGGATCTCCGCCTGTATTAGGTGCCCTAGTTATAGATCGTAACTACAGTAGTAATCGATAGTGTAGACATAGAGTCTAGGCTATAGGTTACCTGAGATTGCGCCCAACTCTTACGGTTAGTTGTGGTAGCCTAGAGGTGACAGCTCTGTTAGGCCTTCGTATTCCACCATGTCGGAGTTTGGTGTTTCGTAGAGCTCGTTGGCAGCCTTCCGCAACTACCTTTTTCCCAGTCTTATTCGAGAGTTGGAATGGTACTGCTGCTCCAAAGTGCTATTATGTGATTGCTATATCTACCCATGAATTAGTTATATAGAACCAAAGTAAGCTCTCCCGTTGTCCTCTCACTTTAGCTATCTACTCTTTTATCATAGAATTCTCCTGTGTGTCTGTGCCATTTATGCATAACTCCTATCCTTTTATCATTTACCCCTACTCTAGTCTAGTTGGTGTAATAAGTTAGTAGATACATGATGGTGAACTATCAATGTCTTTATCCATTGTTTCCCAGAGGTAAAATATAAATAATGATACCTGGAATACTCCTGGTAAAATGCTACAATGGTTATTCTGTGCGCTTGCGGAATCCTTCATATTTTAATTGTGCATAAGAAATACCAACAAGCATTTTTGGCGCCGTTGCCGGGGAAACAATTGGCGTAAAGATTTTGATATTGATCTTGATGTCTACTAACATAGTGTACCACTAGCTTTAGTAGGATTACCCCTTATTTTGTTGAGTTGTGGAATAAACAGGACATCAATCGCTCCAACCATATGGCAAAATTCTAGAAAAACAAGACATGGGAAGATATTGAAGAACTCAGGGTGCCTGAACGTTCCTGATTTATCAACAATGAAGCCCTGCCATCTCACAGGTATGTATAAACATTTATATATATTAATCTAACCATGTGTAGATTGGAGAAAAAGTCGTCATCACATGAATTCAAAGTTCATCACATGTGACAAACAAAAGATGCTGCACAACTCACAAATTCTATTGTGAGTCATGGTAAGTATGATCAAGAAAGGTGAGAAATTCTTGCTCATAGACTTAAAATTTGATGAGTAGTTATCATGTTGCATTTCGCTGCATGTCTACTTTGAATAATCCATATGCATCCACTTTGTCTCCATATGCATCCACTTTATCTCATATAAATCCATAGCATGTTTAGTTTCTTGCACACATGTATGTCACTTGCATCTTTACTTGAAAAATGAAAAAAAAAACATTCTCATTGTACATGATCATGCTTTCATCTCGTTGAGTAATTCTCTATATGCTCTCATGTTTCCTTTATCTATTATAGTATGCTTTGGTTTGGTAGTACTCGATATACTTCCATAGGCTTTTAAATTGAGCGTGGTGCTTAGGTTAAAATGCCTTCCTTAACTAAAACTAGACATGGAGTTTGGTTTGGTTATTGAACTAGAAATTGCTGTAGTAGATGTTGACAGTGGATAGCGTCAACATTTCATATAACAAAAGGCATGAAACATACATTAATATCTAGAAGGCTAGGGTTTTATCTAACAATTTCCACGAGTTTTGGTGATTTACCAATTTTCAGGGACCGAACCAGAAAACACCGAAAAGGGGCATAACTACAAATCTACACCACGGAATTATCCGCAACTCAAGAATACATCAAACTACCCTAGAAGGATCTAGAAGACACTGGAGCAAGAGGGAGCACGAGCCACAACCAGGTGGGGCCGCCGGCCCCACCAGTCAGGCCGGCCGGCCCCCTAGTGGGGAAGCCTCTCCCCCCTTCTGGAGTCTTCCTCCACCGCCTTTGAGGATCAATCTTAGCCATACGTGAAGTCGGTTTAATCAAACGGCTGTCGTGCATCCCACCGAGCTATATAAGCGGAGCCAGACCTCCCCCTGAAAACCCTAATTCATTCAAGTCATTTGGTGATCAAGTCATCCAGAGCCAAGAAGCCCTAGTTCATCCAGAGCCTTTCTAGTTTATAGTTTAGCCTAGTTAGATCTAGATTAGAGGAAGTCAAGTTCTTCATCGATCTTGGATTCCCGAAGTTGTCAAGAAGAGAAGAGTCTGGTATAGTTCTTAAAGCTTTTCATTCTTATTGTAATATCTGCGTTTGTACGATCATTACTAGCAATATTATTCTTCATATCTAGTATAGTTAGTTTGCTATTATATTCATACACTGGTTCGTATAGCGTTCATCAATTTGATCGGTTGGTGAGTGGTAGGTTGTGTGTAGGCATGGTGCCTAGATGCAATACTTATCTGCAAGTATCCCTAGTCGTGCCGGGTAGTGAGGTAGATCGTGGGTGTGACAGGCCCATTGAGTCCTTTGTAGGCCTTCCCCCATACGGTGGATTGGTAGAGTGGGATTGTCAGGTTAAGAGGAGGTTCTTGTACTCATCTTCTCCTGTACATTGCTTCGATGTGTTAGAGAACTATAGTAGTATAACTTAGCATTGATTGTTAGACATACTTGCACTAAATGGAATAGCCTTGACTGTAGCTAGAATACTTAGGAGTTATTTCTCTATTAATTGATTAGACGACGTTAACATGACTAGATTGCTCTAAGTGAATTAGTATTATTATTGATGACTGATCTATGCTTATCATATATATATATATGTATCTTTATCATGTGACTTATTCCTGTTATGAGTAGAACATGACATTGGTTACATCTCTTATTCATTGCACATAAGTGTCATCAATGCTATAGATTATATGTTTAGCTAGACCTTCCCAGTGGTATAAATATAAATCGACAACCTGGTAATACTCTAGGTAAAATGCTACAATGGTATAATTATTTGTTCGCTTGCAGAATCATTCTTCATCTATACATCAATATTATTTCTGCCTAGTCACATAAAATAATAGATTAATATTAGTACCATTAATTATTTCTAGCTATATAATTGGGGATGACAACCTAGTTCAATGCTTAGGAGTATAGGTAAGAGGTAGTGGCTAGCTGCTAAAGACAAGTTAATCAGTACCATACATCTTGCAGTGTTGTTATTCTGATAACGCTATGAGATGCCAACAAGCATTTTTTGGCGCCGTTGCCGGGGGAGGCATTTAAACTTAGAAAGTATTGATGACTTAGATGCACCATGAATAAGATCGATCACCCAATTTACCCCTGCTCAAGCAGGTTTACGACCTTCCGACAATCTCCTACAAGAAAAGAAACACATTGAAGAATCCAAGATTAGACAAAAAGGTCGAACGTCACAAGAATTCAATTCATATCTCAAGTGACGGGTACAAAGATGCTGCATCACTCACAAATTCCACCATGTGAGTCATGGTAAGTATGGTCAAATAAATGTGAGAAAGTCTTGCTCATAGACTTTAAATTTGATAAGTAGTTATCTTGTGCATTCCACTGCATGTTTACTTCAATCCATATATCCACCTTGTTTAGTTTAAAGTTTCTCATCCATTACATATTTAGTTCTGTTCATATATCCACCCCACTTGCATTCTTATAAATAAATAAAAAAACTCACCATGATCATGCTCGTTCATCTCTACTTGAATAAACTTCTATAGTACTTTCATACTACCTGTTTTTGCTATAGTATGCTTAGGGTTGGAAGTATCTTCATACACCTGTGAAATTGGGCATTGATTGTTTTTCTAAATTAAAGTAGACATGGCATCTAGTTTAATTTTTGAATCACAAGGTGTATTGATCTTACTTCTAAAAGGGTTTTAAATTAAGCAAGGTGCTTAGGTTAAAATCCTTTCCTGAATCAAATTGGACGTGAGTCTAGGTTGATTTTTGAGCCGATAGTACACTTAGTAGATACTGGTTATTTCGTTGGACTAACCCCTATAGGAGAATTTTTAAATTCAATCTGGGTAAGTCAAGGAAGGAATTCACATATGAGATGAATCAAGATAGGTAATAACTCTGCACAAAGAAGATCCAGCTCATCCTTCATTAATGAAGAACTATAAGTATCAATGTTTATTCATTTATCTTTGTTGGAAGCTATCTCTGTCTTGAACCATGTTAGAATGCAGCAACAATATGAAACATGATAGAAACAATCTATGCTAAACAGTCTTAAAATCATACATCACCTTGTTAGCATAGAGTTGCAAATAGTATGGACAACAAAACCCATATTTCAAATTTGCTATATTCCCTCGGGTATATGTCCATTAACATTTTGCAGAAAAGAAACAAATTAACTAATCATGAGTAATGTCAAAGGCAATCTAGCATTGAGCCTTTCCAGGACTCAAGCTAGGTGGATGGTGAGAAGCAGAGAGCAGTCACTTTATATCAATCAATGAGTGTCCTGTTTTTCTCATCACCTTCGAAGACACCACTTTGTATGTCCACAATAAGGATGTCTAGTAAGGCCATAAATGACCGTGATCATAGAAGAGATGCAACTAAACCATTGGAGATGAAGTTTTCATGTGAGCATCATAGAAGTTCCCTCATCAAACCATCAAGACGGCTGGCGTATTGCTCTCAAAGAAGAACCCCTCATCGCCATGTCAAAGGAAGATAAAGACAACCAGAGTGGAACTTGAGTTTGCACCTCCAGTGGACCCCAGCTCATCAACCATGAATCAATCAAGATCAAGAAAATGTTGATGAAGAGCATACAATTGTTCGTACTGCTATCGAAAGGTGAAAAGGCTAAAGTAATAGAAGGAAGGCCCTTCTCGAAGGACCACAAGCCATCGCCAATAGATGAGTCGGACGCCCCTCCTTCTTCAGGTAAGTCTATCACCACTTGCAAAGAAGGGAGGATAAAGACATAAGGTACATTTATCTGAGTCTCGTGCAACATTAAACTATTTTCAACATCTTATACCATGTTGCTAATTTATCTTTACCTTATGCCATGCTCAATTTGCTAAAAGTTTAAACAAATGAAATGATCCTTTGATTCACCATACATACCCTTGTTTCTAATTGAAGCTTTAGTCTTTTAAACTTTCCTGTTCTATTATGAGTATGCTTTAGAATATTAATGCTTAAACATGATTATTGAATCAAAGCATCCTTGTATAAGAATTTGGTTAGACTACCCTCTCATATATCAAAATGTTTAAATCATATTAGAGAGACTATTCATAGAATCAAATCAAGGTTAGAGGTATTCTTGAAAATAATATCTTCACCTCAACCTTGTTGTAGTAATGGTGAATCATTAACTCCGTGGAAAACACTATCCATACCTTAATTATTATATTCCTTCGGGTATGTGTTGTCTACTAATCCCTTGCAGACAAAATAAGAGAAGCAGAAGGCTAGAAGAGTGAGAAAGGAATACAACATATGAGACAAGATGCTAATAAACATCTCAAGATGCAAGGAAGGAAAAGACCAGTGAAATTCATCTATCCTTTACCACATGGTGTCATCATACTCCATTAATAAAGGTAATATCTTAAAAGGTAAGTGGTCATCATTTTCTCTTGGTCTTGAAGAACACATCATAGCACCATTCTCTTGATCTCAATCTTAACCTAAGGAGCTAAAATATTATATATCTTATTTTTTTGGAAGATGATAGTCATCATGCATATTAATATGAATAACTTATAAAGATGAACAATCCTTCCATAGGTTAATGAACTCCACTCCTTTATCTCATAAACTTAAATGCCATATTTATACTTTTAATCTTCTCACCTATGTTATAAATCAATAATATGAACAACATCAATCTTATTGTGCCCAAGGATAGAGAAGAATGAATAAATCTCTAGTTCTATTGGTGTTTTCCCACCAACAGAGCCCATGCACTTGATCTCTACCTTGTCTTTATGAGCAGAACACACCCTGAGTACAGTGTGGAAAGATTCCCCAAATCCTACAAGTGTAAGTTCTCAACCAATGATAATGATGTGCATAAGATTGGTTTCAAGATACTAAAAAAAAGGTGGAACAACCATTGGAAGCGCCACTAGTGGAGGTACCACCTCAATCCTCATCCTCAAAGAGCAAACCGAAGTACTTGAACCACTGCAAGAAGGAGTCTCGTTCGGAGGACTTAAAATATCGAACCCTCGCCGTGAGATAACATCGATAGTTATCCATATCTACTTTCTTACATTGCATGATTTATTTTCTCTTCTACATAATTACTTTTCTACATTAGTACCACATAGAAAACAATAAAAATAAATAGATGTGCATTAGGCTGCATTCATGAATCTTTAAAAACTCGAAGCCCCAGGTGAAACCCTTGCGGTGTAAAAGCTATAGGAGTTCTCACCGTGGTGGCCTAGAAAGTAAAAATAAATATCATGCATATTTTCATTCTGCATATAAATCCAATATTAATTGAGCATCCTGCTGTAATACTGTTATCATAAAAAATACTTTGGAACCTCCACAACACCCAATCCTCTAAAATGGCTATCCACTACACTTTTTATCCTAATCCGTTCCACAAGTTTTGGTGTTTTGTGAGAGCTTTCTGCAGGATGACTCCAAGAGCCAGCTCACCTAGGAAGTTCATCTTCATCACTTGAAGTACACCTTCCCAACACATAGCTAACTCCTGTGTGAAGGAAGTAACTTCATGGGTGATGAGATTGAAATATTCCTGGCAACACTTGCTCTTATAAAGCATGAGCTCCTCTGTGAGGACCACTCAGCTTCAGCGCTCAACCACGACAATAACTAGCTTGGGGAGAGCATCCCCTAGTTATCAGGTAAGTATACCTAAGTGATTATTGAATCTATTTTATAGTCATAAAATACTAAAAATATGTGAGCACATGAAGGTTCACCATAGTATCATAAGAAAACCTAAAAATACCCAAAAAATATGTGGGCACATGAAGGTACATGTCTGTTGAGTCTTTAGTTAAATAAAATCTGAAAAGCAATAAAAAGAAGTTTTAGTCAATCTTAGTTTATTAGAGTGTGTCTAGAGTCAACTATGAACTAGAAGTTTTGTCTTGAAGATGATAAATAGTTGCTCTGTTAGAATTCTTTTAAATACCTAGTTTTCAACCTTGAGTTCTCCTAAGTTTTGAACATGATTGCTTTAACTTGATAATTTACTCTGAGCCTGAAACTTGTGGAGTAATATGCTTGAGCTAAGTCTAGGTGATTGACGGATATGATATAAGAGAGTCTGAGCTGCTATTTATCTTATTCTTAACGATGCTAAATTCTAGAGATTTATCTTTTAAAAATTTAAAACCTTACATGATGAGCTCTTGTATGACAAAGTTTGAATTCCTACCAAAGCCACATATGATACATATTTAGATTAGAAAACCTTTGCTCATTTATGCTACTTGCTTTGCATTGAGTTTAGTCAACCTTTGTCGTATACTTAAGAGAGTCTTGTCATGCTTTTAAAATCAAGATCACTAACACACTCCATCCAAATATGCATTACTCTTACCTTGAGAGTAAGCATGACCATTTTTCACTTTTATTCATTTCCACCCCAAAATGTTTTTCTCCTACACTGGGAGAGAACACCCAAAAAAATATATATACATAAACCCATAGGACAGCCTTTGATTTATTTGCTCTAAGTTCTTTATTGTTATCTCTTTAATCAATTGTATCAAAGGATGCATGTGGCTATGCAGAAACAAAAAGGGAGTAAAAGATGGACAAGTGTCCCAGTATTAAAACAATAGGTACTCAGATGCCCGCCTCCCAATAAAAAAAAAAAAAAAAAAAGAATAAAGATAGCCCATGTTTTCCTAAGAAGTTCTGAAAGTCTAAGAAAGAAGAGAGATTCATTCTGAAGAGCAAAAGTAGAATTAGAATTAGCCACCACATATACACCTATCCACCATATTTCACACACATGCACATCTTGGTTTGATTGTATGACTCGATTCTCTATAGATCTATTGTTTGACTTTACAATATATGAGTTGCAAGTATGTTTATCCTTGTTCAATGCCACTCCTATAAACTCCACTATAATCCCTAGAATTAGGAAGGCGTGACATCATGAATGCCTCAGTGAGATCCTCAAATACCACATAGTTTGAGAGACTGAGGGTGTCATACAATTAAAAGCTCTGAGTTTTATTACGAAAACTTGCAAAACTCTGGAATATTAGTTGAGTGAAGAATTTGAGACATAGTACTTGACTTGATTGTTCTATCTTTCAATTACTCAAGACCCATATGAAGGTTAAAAGCTCCACAGTTAAAGGTAATATGGGTGAGTTTGAAAGTTAGAGCAGTTTTGTCTAATCCAAAGGAAATTCTTGTTTAAGAGCATGTGTACTTGTCAGAGTGTAAGCAATGTAGCAACTCCTGATCCAACTCTAGGTTTTGCTAAGGGACTAGCAAAAGGTAAGCTTGGGGGAGTTGTTGACGGTGGATAGCGTCAACATTTCATATATCAAAAGGCATGAAACATACATCAATATCTAGAAGGCTCGGGTTTTATCTAACAATTTTCACGAGTTTTGGTGATTTACCAAATTTCAGGGACCGAACCAGAAAACACCGAAAAAGAGGCATAACTACAAATCTACACCACGGAATTATCCGCAACTCAAGAATACACCAAACTACCCTAGAAGGATCTAGAAGACACTAGAGCAAGAGGGAGCACGAGCCACAACCAGGTGGGGCCACCGGCCCCACCAGTCAGGCCGGCCGGCCCCCTAGGGGGGAAGCCTCTCTCCCCTTCTGCAGTCTTCCTCCACCGCCTTTGAGGATCAATCTTAGCCCTACGTGAAGTCGGTTTGATCAAACGGCTGTCGTGCATCCCACCGGGCTATATAAGCGGAGCCAGACCTCCCCCTAAAAACCCTAATTCATTCAAGTCATTTGGTGATCAAGTCATCCAGAGCCAAGAAGCCCTAGTTCATCCAGAGCCTTTCTAGTTCATAGTTTAGCCTAGTTAGATCTAGATTAGAGGAAGTCAAGTTCTTCATCGATCTTGGATTCCCGAAGTTGTCAAGAAGAGAAGAGTCTGGTATAGTTCTTAAAGTTTTTCTTTCTTATTGTAACATCTGCGTTTATACGATCATTACTAGCAACATTATTCTTCATTATTATGTTCTTGACTGCATTGTTCATTGTCTACTTTGATATGTCTGGTATAGTTAGTTTGCTATTATATTCATACACTGGTTCGTATAGCGTTCATCAATTCGATCGGTTGGTGAGTGGTAGGTTGTGTGTAGGCATGGTGCCTAGATGCAATACTTATCTGCGAGTATCCCCAGTCATGCCGGGTAGTGAGGTAGATCGTGGGCGTGACAGGCCCATTGAGTCCTTTGTAGGCCTTCCCCCGTACGGTGGATTGGTAGAGTGAGATTGTCAGGTTAAGAGGAGGTTCCTGTACTCATCTTCTCCTGTACATTGCTCCGATGTGTTAGGGAACTATAGTAGTATAACTTAGCAATGATTGTTAGACATATTTGCACTAAATGGAGTAGCCTTGACTATAGCTAGAATACTTAGGAGTTATTTCTCTATTAATTGATTAGACGACGTTAACATGACTAGATTGCTCTAAGTGAATTAGTATTATTATTGATAACTGATCTATGCTTATCATATATATATATATATATATATATATATATATATATATATATATATCATGTGACTTATTCCTGTTATGAGTAGAACATGACATTGGTTACATCTCTTATTCATTGCACATAAGTGTCATCAATGCTATAGATTATATGTTTAGCTAGACCTTCCCAAAGGTATAAATATAAATCGACAACCTGGTAATACTCTAGGTAAAATGCTACAATGGTATAATTATCTGTCCGCTTGTAGAATCATTCTTCATCTATACATCATTATTATTTCTGCCTAGTCACATAAAATGATAGATTAATATTAGTACTATTAATTATTCCTAGCTATATAATTGGGGATGACAACCTAGTTCAATGCTTAGGAGTATAGGTAAGAGGTAGTGGCTAGTTGCTAAAGATAAGTTAATCAGTACCATACATCTTGCAGTGTTGTTATTCTGATAACGCTATGAGATGCCAACAGTAGACATTGGATATTTTGTTGGACTAACCCCTGCAGGAAACTCTTAAATTCAATTCGGGTAAGTCAAGAGATGAACTCACATCAAGAGATGAATCAAGGCATATGACGATGTTCAATAACTTTACACAAAAGGAAGACACAGGTCATTCTCCATGGAAGAACTGTAAGTATCAAAGTTTATATATTTAATCCTTTGTTGCAAGTTACCTTTGCCTTGAACCATATAAAAGTGCAGCTACCAATAAAATTTGTTAAAAGAAATGTATGCTAAAGTAATCCTAAAAGCCTATCCTTTTATTAGCATAGAAGAAATTCACATAAAATTATGGACCATAACTCATATTCTAAACTTATTGCAATCCTTCGGGTATGTGTCCATTAACATTCTTGCAGGAAAGAAAATATCTGATCATGGTTTTAAATGAAAAGTAAGGAGAATAAGTGTATAGAAAGGACTAAGATGGAAAGAAACAAATGAAAAGAACACTTCAACACCTTCTACACTTTACCATGGAAGTGGACCAATCACCCTGCAAGACATAAGGTATGTTTATCTAGGCCTCATGCAACTTTAAACTACATTCAACATCTTATACCGTGTTGCTAATTGTCTTGGTTACCCTGACCATATTGCTTAATTTGCTAAAACTTAATACAAATAAAATACTCTTTTGGTTCAACTACATATTCTTGGTTCTATTTGAATAAATATCTTTAGTCTTTTGAACTTCCTCACTCTATTATAAGTATGCTTTAGAATATTACTTAAACATTATAACATCAAAGCATATTTGTATAACAATTTGGATGTATACACAGACTATCCTCTCCTCTATAAAATGTTTAAATCATATTAGAAGACTTCATAGAATCAAATCAAGGTTAGAGCTATTCTTCAAAATTATATCTTTGCCTTAACCTTGTTGGAAAATTTGAAGTAATGGTGAATCATTTAAAACACGAGCTATAGATTAATCTTTAACTATTTGGCAAACACTATCCGTACTTTACATAAATAGTATATTCCTTTGGGTATGTGTTGTCTACTAATCCCTTGCAGAGAAGAAATAATGAGAGAAGCAGAGGTTTAAAAGAGTGAGAAAGGAGTATAACATATGAGACAAGATGCTAATGAACAACTCAAGATGCAGGGATGAAAAAGACCATTGAGATTTAATCTACCCTTTACCACATGGTGTCATCACGCTCGAGTAATGAAGGTAACATCTTAAAGATAAGTGGTCATCATTTCCTCTTGATCTTAGGAGTACACATCATAGTACCATTCTCTTGATCTCAATCTTAACCAAATGAGCTCAAATATGATATATCTTATTTTTGGAAGATGATAGTCATCATGTTAATCTTGATACTTATAAAGATGAACAATCCTTCTATAGGTTAAGTAACTCCACTCCTTTATCTCATAAGCTTAAATGCCATATTTATACTTTTGATATTCTCACCCAAGATGTAAATGAACAATGTGAAAAGACATCAATCTTATTGTGCCTAAGGTTAGAGAATGAATAAATTCCTGGTTCTATTGATGTTTTTCCACCAATAGAGCCCATGCACTTGATCTCTACCTTGTCTTTATGAGTAGAATACACTTAAAGCAAAGTGTGGGAAGATTCCCTAAATTCTACAAGTGGAAGCTCTCAACTAATGACAATAATGCACATAAGAGTGGCTTCGAGATAATAATAAAAAGAAAAGAAGAAGGTGGCACCACCATTGGAAGCGCCACTAGTGGAGACACCACCTCAATCCTCATCCTTAGGAGCAAACCGAAGTACTCGATTAATGAACTACTACAAGGAGGAGTCCAGTTCAGAGGATTCAAAACATCGAACCCTCACCGTGAGGTAACATCGGTAATTATCCATATTTACTTTCTTGCATTGCATGATTTATTCTCTTTTTAGCATGTTTACTTTTCTATATTAGTATTGCATAGAAAACAAACAAAAATAAATAAGCATGCATTAGGCTGAATTCATCTTAAAAACTTGAAGCCCCATAAGAATCCCTTGCGGTTGTAATACCCTAGAATGCATAATAGAGTTAGAATTTTTTTATATGGACCAAGTGATTTTTTTAGCGAGGATTGATCGGATTTAAGAGAGACCAAAAATTTAAATTTTTGTCACCTGATCTAATGGAGTAATGGAGATCACCAATGTGTAGAGCTCGTCGAAATCTATCAGTTTGACTACTCATACAAATTATTTCAACTTCGGATCACAAAGTTACGCATATTAAAGTTCTCGAAAAAAGGAAAAAGAGGGCGGCCACTGTAGCTGCGCTACAGTAACCCGACGCTACAGTGCCCAACCCTGTGCGGTTTCTTTTCCCTGTTCTCGAACTCCTGGCCGCCGCCCCCTGTTCAGCTCTCGAGGGGAAAAAAGGAGAAGGGAGAGAAGGGAGAAGGGAGAAGGGAGAGAAGGAAGAAGACCTTGCCGCCGCCGTCGTTCACCGTCATCGTCTTTCGTGGTGCCATTCCCTTGGACTTTGGTTAGCCATCATCTCTTCCTCTTGTTTGCCCTTGTTCTTCGTCCCTCGCTGTTCTTGATGGACATACCATGGTTCGCCGTAGATCGGATCGATGAGACGGCCATAGCGGCATAGATCACCGTGAGGTGGAGAAGGGGAAGGAAGGAAGGAGTGAATCACCGGAATCTTGTCGTTGTGCTCGCTGTGGTTGACCTAGGTAAGGTGCCAAATTATGATCCATTTTCTTAGATCAAGTTTTATGCATCGAATCATCGGATTGGATGGTGATTAGTTGGAGTAATTCCCGAAATCCCCGAAATTAATTTTCATCCATGTTCTAAAAATGCCATTAGACTGAGCAATGTTTGTTTATCGCTATTTTTGGGCATCATAGCGGTTTTAATAAATTTTGACACTGTAGACAAAGTTTTAGTGGACTTCAATATCTTTCTTTTGACACAATATCACCCTCATAGCCTCTGTATTTTAGGAGATATGGTCGTTTACTTTGGGCCGTTTTTCAGTGACGAGAATCAAAACAGTTTTAGATCTATTCAGTTTTTCTCTATCATAATGGAGGAATTAGAACTTGTGGTCTAAATAAGAGTTGTAGGATATTTTATAAGAGCTTTCCATATTGTCTTATATCATGGTTTTTGGATAAGTAAATCTTTAGTTATCAATTTAATAATGTTGCTGTCCTGTTTTTACTGACAGAAAAGTTCAGTTAGCTAAATTGGATTTTTGCGCTATCTTGGGGACTTCTTTTGCCAAAGTGTATAATACCGAACATATAGGTAATGGAGTCTTCTACTATCTGGTAGATTTTAAGAATTTTTGAATGCTTTGAGTAGTGTCTATGAAAAAGAGAAGGGACAGTGCTGCTGTCATAGTTTGTAGCAGTACGGTAGATGCTTGAACGGCGGGTTTTGGACGTTTTGGTGTGCAATTTATGATTTATTTTGTTAGTATGATGGTGGTTGTACTGAAATTTACTTGTAATCAGGTGGTGCACCTTCGGATCGTGCTTAGCTCGCACTTTTGATCTTCAGTGAAGGCAAGTAAACGTAGCGTTGTGATCCACATGCTTTAACTGTGTTGTTTGAATTGCCTCCACTAAATTATGAGTATTTCACACTACCAATATAATCTAAAACTTGAAGTTATTTATTGTACTTTGAGATACATGAATTGTTGTCTATGGAATCTATTGTTGGACTATGATGTACTTGAAGTTTCTTGCATTGCAACCTTTGCACTTGCACTCTCTCCGTTGGTATGCATTTGGAAGAAACCGTAACCAAATTGGTGCGGTAAGTACCGGTACAAAGAACGCACGTTGATGAGCAATGTGGTTGCAGCCCCACTCCTCTTTTCTTGGGACGTATGGGTAGAAGTGAAGTCATACATTTGCATTGCATTGCACAGCATTATTCGCATTTGCACTTTTAATATATTTATGTTTTTATAAAGCTATTGATAAAAAAAATCTATTAGCTTGAAAAAAATTGTGGTGTTATTTAAATATAATGTTTAAAGTTGAACACTTTAGCCTTAGATTTAAAACATGGAAAGCTATTGATATATCCACTATGGTGTTATTTAAATATAATATTTTATTGAACGTAATTTAAATAACTTTCGATTAAGGCAGCTTGCTTGCCGAGGTTTTTCATAAACCCCACACGTTGTTTTTCCCCTCAGGTGAATGAGCTTGGAAGATGCATACTTGGGAATGGGAGTAGCGACATGTGTGCACATCACTTATGAGTATCATAGGAGACATGTGCTATAATAATAAAATTGTGTTAATTGTGGACTAGTTGGTCATTTGGTACATATAATGTTGGATCATGGTTTGGTTGGATTGAATTATGTTAGTCTGGTGAATGATAAAGATTTCTTACCATTGTATATTGTATTTATTGTTGCTTCCGCGTACTCTGTTGTTAGTGTTGGAGTGTGGTAATTCTCCAGAAGAATTTGTGGTGTTTCTTCTGGGGTGTTATGGTTGGTAATCAAAGCCTAGGTTATAGGTTCTAGGTTTATGTTTGAATCACTAAAACTTGACACACTTGCACTTATAGGATGGGGATGGTTTTCATCGTTGCAATTGTATTGTTTTTGTTGTGGCCTTGTTGCTATATTGATGTGCTAATTTTGTTGTGTGGGTTGTAGATGGCTCGAGTCCGTGGTTGTGGCGTGGTCGTGGTGGTCGTGGCCATGGTGGCCGTGGTGAGGAGCAGCCGGCTCCTGAGGCTAATCTAGATATGGCAGCAATACTAGCAGAGATGCAAGCAATGCGAGCAGAGATGAATGCTTTGCGTCAGGCTCAGAATGGTGGTGGTAATGGTGGCAGTGATCCTCCTCCTAACACTACTGGTGGTGGTGACCCTCCTCCTAACACTACTGGTGGTGGTTCTCCGGCTAGAGAGGATGTTCAGCGTCCATTAGAGTTGAGACAATGGTGTGGTATGCGTCTAGAGCTTTTTGATGGTAATGGTGCTCCAGTTGAGGCTACGGATTGGCTTGCTATGGTGGTTGACAAACTGGAGGCTTTCCAGATTCCTTTTATAGACTGGGTCCGCTATGCTGGACAGTTGCTGAAGGGTGAGGCTTTGGTGTGGTGGAGGAATGTGATAGCCTCTCACAATGCTAGATCTAGTCCTATAACATGGCAGGAGTTTGTTGATCAGTTTGAGAGAAGGTTTTACCCTGTTGCTTTCATGGACAAGATGAAGACTCAACTTGAGAGGTGCCATCAGGGTAAAGGGACTGTGGCAGAATATGAGGTTGCTTTCAACAAGATTGTGCGCTTTGTTCCTCATGTGGCGCATGATGAGTATGAGAAGGCAAGGATTTTTAGGCAGGGCTTGAAGGCATCCATTCGACGTGTTCTTGGTGCTTTTCCTATAGTGGACTTTCGCTCAGTTGTTTGGGAGTTGAGGTACAGGATGAGTTTACTGAAGAGCTTAGATATGGCGGTGGAGGTAGAGATCAGTCTCAGGGTCAAAAGGATCAGAAGGGGCAGACCAGAGGTCCTATTTAGAAAAAGGACAAACACCATCGTCTTCAGCCTTATGGTGGTAGCTCTTCTCAGTCTCATGGTTCAGGAGGTGGTTCTGGTGGTAACTTTGTTCGGTACCGAGCTATTGTGAAGCCAGGCATGGGCTTGGTGTGTTTTTGGTGTGGAGATGCTCATTGGCGTTCAGAGTGCCGTTGGACTGGTCGGTGCTCTAGGTGTGGCAAGGAGGACCACAAGGAGGCAGTGTGTAGGCAGAATCCCAATAGCAAGCTTAGATGGGAGCAAGTTTCTTCTTCATCTAGTCAGCATGGTTCTGCTCACATGATGGCTAATAGTTCTCTAGCACATCAGTTTCCTACTCCACTAGCGCAGCAGTTCCTACCTGCACCCCATTCACAGCAATTTCTACTAGCTCCCCCATCTGCTCCCTCGGCTAGTCATTCACTTGTACCAAGTCCTAGTGGTGCATATTGGTTTCCTCAAGCTCCTACACCTTCTGCTCCTCTAGCACAGTGGACTACTGTGCCATCTGGTTTCTCTGGACGTTCTACTACGACTGGTGTTCATGGTGCTTATGCTATGCCCTCAGCTAGCGGTCGTGACCGTGGGGTTGTGGTAACAGGTATTATCTCCGTTGATTCTTTTGAGGCATATGTTCTATTTGATTCTAGAGCTAGTTTTTCTTTTGTCTCGAAGGGTTTTGTGGGTCGTACTGGTATCTCAGTTTAGCAAATTAGTCAAGCAATCACAGTCAATTCTGCTAAGGGGCATTTATCTAGTACTCTTCTTTGTCCTGGTTGTCGCATTAGCATAGCAGATGAGGATTTTGTGGCTAATCTAGTGATCATCCCATTGGATTTATTTGATGTTATACTTGGGATGGACTGGCTTTCTCAATATCAGGCTGTTATCTCTTGTTTCTGGAAGACAGTCTCTCTGCAAGCACCTTCAGGGCATGAGGTAGTTTTTCAGGGTAGTGCCTTGAAGTTTTCCCTTGCATTGCTTTGTTGTCTTTTTCCTGATCGTTGGTCGAGGAAGTCAGGCATTTTGTGGGCTATGTCTGAGGTTCAGGATTCTAGTTTATGCATAGGGAACATTCCTATTGTGTCTCAGTATCCAGATGTTTTCCCTACTGAGTTGCCGGGTTTGCCTCCTGAAAGGGAGCCTCTTTTTGAGATTAAGTTGATTCCTGGAACTCAACCCATATTCAGTTCTCCATATAGGATGGCACCGGTTGAGCAAGCAGAACTGAAGAAGCAGCTTGATGATCTTCTAGCGAAGGGTTTTATTAGACCAAGTGTCTCTCCTTGGGCTACTCCTATGATTTTTGTGGAGAAGAAGGATGGGACCAAAAGACTTTGTGTGGACTATAGAGGACTTAATCAGGTGACAATCAAGAACAAGTGCCCATTGCCTCGTATTGATGCATTGTTTGATCAGTTGAAGGGTGCCAAGGTTTTCTCAAAGATTGATTTACAATCTGGATATCACCAGTTGAGGATTAAGGAGGAAGATATTGAGAAGACAGCTTTTAGCACAAGGTATGGGCATTTTGAGTATGTAGTTATGTCTTTTGGACTAACAAATGCTCCTGCTGTTTTCATGGAAGCCATGAATAGGATGTTGCACCCATACTTGGATGTATTTGTGGTGGTATTCATTGATGATATATTGGTTTATTCAAAAACAAAGGAAGAGCACGAGGTGCATCTGAGTCTAGTGTTGGATAAGCTAAGGGAGTATAAATATTATGCCAAGCTGAAGAAGTGTGCTTTCTGGCTTTTTGAGGTTTCTTTTCTTGGACATGTTATTAATCAAGATGGAATCACTGTCGATCCCAAGAATGTTGCTTCTGTGGTTGAGTGGGAGAGACCAACTACTGTCACAGATGTTCGTAGTTTTCTTGGACTTGCTGGATATTACCGTCGATTTGTTCAAGATTTTTCTTCAATAGCAAAGCCTATGACAAAGTTAACTATGAAAGGTGCTCCTTTTGTTTGGACTGCTGAGTGTGAGGCAAGCTTTCAAACTCTGAAGGAGAAATTGGTGAAGGCTCCTATTTTGGTCTTGCCCGAGAGTGGCAAGCGTTTTACAGTATATACAGATGCGTCTCGTATTGGTCTTGGTTGTGTGCTCATGCAGGAAGGTAGGGTGATCGCTTATGCTTCTAGACAATTGAGGAGGCATGAGGTGAATTATCCTACACATGATTTGGAGTTAGCAGCAGTGGTTTTTGCATTAAAGATTTGGAGGCATTATCTCTATGGTGAGTCTTGTGATATCTTCACAGACCATCAAAGTCTCAAGTACATATTTACTCAGAAGGAGCTAAACTTGAGACAGAGGAGGTGGCTAGAGTTGATTAAGGATTATGATTTGACAATTCAAGTATCATCCCGGAAAAGGCAAATGTTGTCGCAGATGCTCTTAGTAGGATAGGTGTTCCTAAAGCATGCATGGTGTTGATTGGTGATCTGGATCGCATGGGAATTTCTTTTTGTTATGCTGGTTTTGCACGTGAAGAGACCCAATTATTGATTCAGTCATCATTGCGAGAGAAGGTGAAGGTGGCTCAATTACAAGATCGCTTACTCCAAGTCTTTTAAATAAAGCGTATCGAGGCAGGGAATCCTCGTGCTTTTAGTATGGAGGCCGATGGCGCTATTTATTTTAAAGGTCGTCTACGTGTACCACAGAAAGCTGAGGTAAAGATGGATATTTTGAGGGAAGCTCATCGCACTCCATATATACGTACATCCAGGTGAGACTAAGATGTATCGAGATTTGAAGCAAAGTTTTTGGTGGAAGAGGATGAAAGTTGATATTGCTAAGTATGTAGCTTCATGTGGTATTTGTCAGAAGGTAAAGGCTGAGCATCAGAGGTCAGCTGGGTTGCTAAAGCCCTTGGAAATCCCTCAGTGGAAATGGGAGACGATTACAATGGACTTCATAGTTGGATTGCCTCGCTCACCTAGAGGCAAAGATGCTATTTGGGTCGTTATTGATAGGCTTACAAAATTGGCTCACTTCATTCCAATGAAGACGAATAATACAGCTGTAGATTTGGTTCCACTGTATATTAAGGAGATTGTGAGGTTGCACGGGGTGCCCAAATCCATTGTGTCAGATCGGGACTCTAAGTTTGTGTCTAATTTCTGGCGAAGTTTGCAGAGTGCTATGGGAACGGAACTTGATATGAGTACTGCTTTCCATCCTCAGACAGATGGTCAGTCTGAGCGTACTATTTAGACCTTGGAGGATATGTTGCGTGCCTGTCTACTTTCATGGAAGGGGAGTTGGGAAGATCACCTGCCTTTGGCAGAGTTTGCTTACAACAACAGTTATCAGTCTAGCATTCAGATGGCCCCATATGAAGCATTGTATGGGCGCAGATGTATTTCTCCACTTTGTTGGGATGTGGTTGGTGAGCGCTCTTTGGTTGGTCCAGATTGGGTACAACAGACTCATGATAAAGTATGTGATATTCGACAAAATTTGCTGATTGCTCAGAGTCGACAAAAGAGCTATGCAGATGTTAGACGAAGGGCATTAGAGTTTGCAGTGGGAGATGAAGTGTTTCTGAAGGTTTCACCAGTGAAAGGCATTGTTCGTTTTGGTACCAAAGGAAAGCTTAGCCCGAGATACATTGGACCATATGTGATTATCGCCCGTGTTGGCGCATTGGCTTATCAGTTGCAGTTGCCGGAGTCTATGGCTGGAGTACACTTGGTGTTTCATGTCTCTATGCTGAGGAAATACTTGAAAGATCTAGAGCAGATAATGGAAACTGAGCCAGTGACCATAGAACAAGACTTAACAGTTGAGTATCGCCAGGTGCAAATATTAGAGTTCTCTGAACGTGTGATGCGCAACCGGACTATCAAATATGTCAAGGTCTTATGGTCACATCAGACAGAACGAGAAGCCACATGGGAGTTAGAGGACCATATGCGGAAGGAGTACCCAGAACTCTTCGAATCTGGTGAGTGGTTTTTTTAAGCATGTGGTTCCACTCTTGTTTTGCTAGTAATTTTTGCTTGGATGAATTCGGGGATGAATTTCCAAAAGGGGGGAAAATGTAATACCCTAGAATGCATAATACAGTTAGAATTTTTTTATATGGACCAAGTGATTTTTTTAGCGAGGATTGATCGGATTTAAGAGAGACCAAAAATTTAAATTTTTGTCACCTGATCTAATGGAGTAATGGAGATCACCAATATGTAGAGCTCGCCGAAATCTATCAGTTTGACTACTCATACAAATTATTTCGACTTCGGATCACAAAGTTACGCATATTACAAGTTTTAGGAAAAAAAAGGGAAAAAGAGGGAGGATACTGTAGCTGCTCGCTACAGTGTGCGGTTTCTTTTCCCTGTTCTCGAACTCCTGGCCGCCGCCTCCTGTTCAGCTCTCGAGGGGAAAAAAGGAGAAGGGAGAGAAGGGAGAAGGGAGAAGGGAGAGAAGGAAGAAGACCTTGCCGCCGCCGTCGTTTGCCGTTATCGTCTTTCGTGGTGCCGTTCCCTTGGACTTTGGTTAGCCATCATCTATTCCTCTTGTTTGCCCTTGTTCTTCGTCCCTCGCTGTTCTTGATGGACATACCATGGTTCGCCGTAGATCGGATCGATGAGACGGCCATAGCGGCATAGATCACCGTGAGGTGGAGAAGGCGAAGGAAGGAAGGAAGGAGTGAATCGCCAGAATCTTGTCGTTGTGCTCGCTGTGGTTGACCTAGGTAAGGTGCCAAATTATGATCCACTTTCTTAGATCAAGTTTTATGCATCGAATCATCGGATTGGATGGTGATTAGTTGGAGTAATTCCCGAAATCCCCGAAATTAATTTTCATCCATGTTCTGAAAATACCATTAGACTGAGCAGTATTTGTTTATCGCTATTTTTTGGCATCTTAGCGGTCTTAATAAATCTTGACATTGTAGATAAAGTTTTAGTGGACTTCAATATCTTTCTTTTGACACCAATATCACCCTCATAGCCTCTGTATTTAGGAGATATGGTCGTTTACTTTAGGCCATTTTTCAGTGACGAGAATCAGAACAGTTTTAGATCTATTTAGTTTTTCTCCTTCATTATGGAGGAATTAGAACTTGTGGTCTAAATAAGAGTTGTAGGATATTTTATAAGCTTTCCATATTGTCTTATATCATGGTTTTTGGATAAGTAAATCTTTAGTTATCAATTTAATAAGGTTGCTGTCCTGTTTTTACTGACAGAAAAGTTCAGTTAGCTAAATTGGATTTTTGCGCTATCTTGGGGACATCTTTTGCCAAAGTGTATAATACCGAACTTATAGGTAATGGAGTCTTCTACCATTTGGTAGATTTTAAGAATTTTTGAATGCTTTGAGTAGTGTCTATGAAAAAGAGAAGGGACAGTGCTGCTGTCATAGTTTGTAGCAGTACGGTAGATGCTTGAACGGCAGGTTTTGGACGTTTTGGTGTGCAATTTGTGATTTGTTTTGTTAGTATGATGGTGGTTGTACTGAAATTTGCTTGTAATCAGGTGGTGCACCTTCGGATCTTGCTTAGCTCGCACTTTTGATCTTCAGTGAAGGCAAGTAAACGTGGTGTTGTGATCCACATGCTTTAACTGTGTTGTTTGAATTGCCTCCACTAAATTATGAGTATTTCACACTACCAATCTTACTACTAAAAAGACTCAAAAGTCATCATTTTCGCCCCGCTAATGACTCCCGCCCCGCGCTAATTACCCCGGCTCCGTGCTAATCCTCCGCTTACTAGCCCCCTGGAACCGCTGAGCGCTGACCCGCCACGACCCCCACCCGACTTCCCGCCTTGCGGTTCGTCTTTGTCGTCTATCGCTGGGGTCTCACTGCGCCCACGAAGGGCCGGACCGCGCCGCCGTCGAATCCACGACAAGCATCGCGCGCCGCCGCCGCCGTCTCCTTTGCCGCCGGCGCGCGGGTCGCGCCCACGAAGGAGCGGCTGTGCCGCCGGAATCCATGACGAGCATCGCGCGCCGCCCGCCCACACCGTCCATCGCTGGGGTCTCACTGCGCCCACGAAGGACGGACCGCGCGGCTGGAATCCACGACAAGCATCGCGCCGCCGCCGCCGCCCGTCTCCCTGCCCCCGGCGCACGGGGTCGCGCCCACGAAGGGCCGGGCAGCGTCGCCGAATCCACGACGAGCATCGCGCCGCCGCCGCCACCAGCCCCTGGCCGCCGCCAGCCACAAGGTGATCCCCACCCCCGGCTTATGGTGTCCCGCCCCTCTCCTTCACCGTCCCTAATAGGCTACCTTGGTTTCTTGGCGAGGTCCATAGCATCCTGCAAAGCAACAAGGTTTACGGTGGCACGTGGTGGTGGGATCCATCGCCAAGCATCCTGGTTGTGGCCTAATTTGTCCTCCCGTCTCTTCCGTTCTCTGTCCCCGCAATCCCAACTGTAAGGTGACTCCCCTCATCCGATTCCTTTTTGTTTTTGATTACATTACACAAGCCTGTCGCAGCTTAGCCAAACAAACAAACCGACATTTAGTACTTGAGAAGTATATGTTACAGAGTTTAAAAAACAAATAGCTGAATGATGTACAGCCTACGGGCAAAGAATAAAAAGAAAAGAAGGGAAGGGATCAAAATAGTTCTCGGGCCAGTTATAGCATCAAAATATTTCTCTTCACTGTCCAAAACTTGTTCTATGGCATCAAAGCTTGTTACAACTCGAGTCCATTAGTCAGCTCTAATTAAGTTTCTTTTTTTTTTTGGGGAATCTAATGGGCACTCTCAAGATAGCTTCACCTGAAGCTTTCTCTCCCAAGACTTGAACCAATAAGAGCTCCCAACTTGAAGAATTGGTAAGCTTGCTTGAATCAAACAGAAGTCATCCCATAGCTCTTGCTTATAACCTAGAAAAGTGTCAGAGAGAAGCAATAAGAGATGATACTGAGCATTTTCATTTGAGGTTAAGCCGTTAGGGCAGTAGTTTGAGGTTTACAAAGTGCCAATTGTGGTGTACAATGTTATTTGGATTTCTCTCGGAGCTAGACTATGCATCAGGTTGTTAATATGTCCTTTGGTTAAATTTCTAAAACCTGCTATTCAGAATACACATCTAAATTCAGAGCTCTGAAAATAATAGACGGTCTTTGCTTAGTATGGAATCAAACCACAAGTGCAAGTCATAAGTGATAAGAGTACATCCGCATGAGGCGAGAGAGGTACATGATGATTTTTGTTTCTTAACTTATTGTCCAGGCACAACCTTTGTGTGACCAATGAGGTAATTTAGGCATTAGTACAGGACCTATCACCACTTAAATCTACAAGGGCTTCCTAATAAAAGAATGGATACAAAAACTTTTGCAGCTTGGATATGGATACAATCTCTTGAATTTTTGCTTGCTTCAAGGTGCATTCATCCTCCCATTTTGTGATGATGTCTAATTAATAAAGGGCAGTATATGCTCTATAAATGTTTTTTCCCAGATGACTAGACATGGTCTCACTTTGCACCTTCGGAGACTGGAGCAGTAATACAACAGCTATTTGTCAAATTTATGTTTTAGGCATCCATATGTGTGCTTGACTGCTTATTGACAGTTGCTATCCATCCTTGTGCTTATTCAGAATGCCTGATATATAGAGCTAATTAAATTATTCCATTTTGCCATTGATATATGAGGTTAGATAGCCCAGTGTTTGATTACTGAATTCAGTGAGCTTTCTGAAAATTCAGCTTCATGTTCCTGTTCCTCTTTAGCTTCCTGCTTAGTTTCCGGTAATTGTTTCTGAAAATTTATAGACCTTCTATTATGCTTCTACTGTGCTTTTGGACACTCGTGAGAAAAAGTGTGACTGCCTTCATTTGCCACTGCCATTCTACTGTCATTCCTTACCATCTTCTAATAATGGCCATACTTGTCTCCTAGGCAAAGTCAATCAGCTCCTTAGGATTATAAAGAAGACATGTACTTATTTAGCATTATATAGAAGGCAATGGCTCCTGCAACTCTGAAATTGTTGCAACAGTGATCACTGGGTTGATTGTTGATGTTCTATGAAGTATGGGTTACCAATTTCTTTTTTTGTGTCCTAAACTCGAGGGTGCAACAGATTTGTGCGGTAAACATCACTCCAACAGAGAAATCTGAGTTCAGGACCTCGGTTTGCACCGGCACCTTTTCGTAATCATCACTTCATCACGAGGCTTTTGGTTTTGTCGGATAGATGAGAGTCATGCCTGCGTAAATGATCTTTGTTAACAAAAACATTTACTCTGCAATATTGTCGACAACCCGACCATGCCTGCATCATGGTTCCAATGCAGGTAATCCCAAACCCCGCCATGTGATTTGCGGGCTTCAGCCAACTGTAGCCCAGTTTTGTCCATGGCACTTGCCTCATCCTCCAATGAACTTAATGTTCAAGCTGCTACTCTATACAGTTAGGAACTCAGGAATTGAAATGCCCCCATGTGTTTACAGATTTACTGACTAACAGTTCACAAGTAAATTTACATCTAACACTTTACAACACTTTAGTTTAAATTTTGTCAGCAACTTTATTTTCCTGTGACCATCAAAATTTAAAACTTTGTTTACACCTACTGCTGATGGCCTTCTCTCCCTTTAGCATGCTGTTTTAACCAAGATTGCATATTATCGCGTTTATTGCAACCTACTTGAAGAAGTGCTCGATTGGTACATACAGCTGAATGCTGATTACAGCTTGTGCAAATTCCAGTTCACATGCAGGCTCACTTCCGCTTCATCTTAGGTTGATAGTAGAAACAAACAACAGCCTAATGTAGTCTGCGATTTACAGCATGTAGTAAATTCTTTTTAGGAATAAACACAGTAATTTGCAGCACCCAGTTTCCATTGTTGGCTGCAATACAGAGTATTGAAATAAGTCGATAACAGTTTTTATAGGACAATTCTGGTGGTGAGAAGCTGTTATTATAAACTACCTGTTTCCCATGTATTAATTTTCTTTCCTTGTTACCATTGTAGACGAGTGGTTATATTGTGGGTGCAGGAAGGGACAACGCAAGAGAGAAAGAGATAAGACTCGATGGCACTCAATGCCTCAAGAGAAAAGGGATGAAAAAATAAAAAATGTCGAGAATCATATAAAAAAGAAAAAAAAGAGCAACACCTACGTATCGGAAGTACCAATGGTTGTATATTAAAAACTTTGGTGAATAATAATAATAATATAGATGTTACTATTAATCTTCTTATATGTGATGTGTCACAATGGTTAGATGGTCGATGCTTCAAATAAAGAAAAAAGTTTGAATTATGTGTTTTAATATTGATTATTTATGAATAAGATTTTACATATCTACTTATCTGATTGTACATCATGTGATGTTTGTATCCCAAAGAGCAACGCACGGGCACTCAACTAGTATAATCTGAAACTTGAAGTTATTTATTGTACTTTGAGATACATGAATTGTTGTCTATGGAACCTATTGTTGGACTATGATGTACTTGAAGTTTCTTGCATTGCAACCTTTGCACTTGCACTCTCTCCGTTGGTATGCATTTGGAAGAAACCGTAGTCAAATTGGTGCGGTAAGTACCGACAAAGAACGCACGTTGATGAGCAATGTGGTTGCAGCCCTCACTCCCTCTTCTTGGGACGTATTGGGTAGAAGTGAAGTCATACATTTGCATTGCATCATTTGCATTGCATTGCACTACATTATTCGCATTTGCACTTTTAATATATTTATGTTTTTATAAAGCTATTGATATATCCATTATGGTGTTATTTAAATATGATGTTTAATTGAACTGTGATTTAAATAACTTAGTTAAGGCAGTTTGCTTGCTGAGGTTTTTCATAAACCTCACACGTTGTTTTTCCCCTCAGGTGAATGAGCTTGGAAGGTGCATACTTGGGAATGGGAGTAGCGACATGTGTGCACATCACTTATGAGTATCATAGGAGACATGTGCTATAATAATAAAATTGTGTTAATTGTGGACTAGTTGGTCGTTTGGTACTTATCATGTTGGATCAAGGTTTGGTTGGATTGAATTATGTTAGTCTGGTGAATGATAAAGATTCCTTACCGTTGTATATTGTATTTATTGTTGCTTCCGTGTACTCTGTTGTTAGTGTTGGAGTGTGGTAATTCTCCAGAAGAATTTGTGGTGTTTCTTCTGGGGTGTTACAGCGGTATAAAAGCCTGTAGGACTTTTCACTATGGTGGCATAAAAATATTAAAAATATCATGCATACATGTTTTGTTCTTCTGTATAAAAAAATAAAAAAATCTAAAAATACTAGATGAGCATCCTGCTGTAACCTTGCCACTTGTAAAATATTTCTAAAGCTCCATAACACCCAATCCTCGAAACGGTTAACCACAAAACTATTTTATCCTAATCCGTTACACAAGTTTTGGTGTTTTGTGAGAGCTTCCTGCAGGATGACTTCAAGAGCTAGTTTATCTAGGGACTTTCATCTTCATTCCTAGTTGTACACCTTTTCGACATACAGTTACCCACTATGTGAAGGAAGTAACTTCTCGAAGGATGAAGATCGAGATGTTCATGGCAATACTTGCTCTCATAAGCATGAGCTCCTCTATGAGGATCACTCAGTTTCAATGCTCAACCATAGCAAACATCCAGCTTGGGGGAGAGCATCCCCTAGTTATCAGGTAAGTATACCTATGCAATTATCGAGTCTATTTTATAGTCATAAAATATCAAAAATATGTGGGCACATGAAGGTCCACGTCTGTAGAGTCTTTTATGAGTCCATTAGTCTAAAAAAACAAAAAGATAAATAATCATTAAAACCAAATAAAGATACTTTAGTTATTTATTAGGGTGTAATCCTAGAGTGTGTATCTAGTTTGTTAAGACTTAAATAAAAACTGAGGAACAATAAATTTTATCTTGGAAATGATAAATAGTTGCTCTACCGTAGTTCCTTTTAAGTGCCTATTTTTCAACCTTAAATTCTCCTGAGTTTTGGATATGCTACTTGATATAAGAATTTACTTTAAACCTGAAACTTGTGGAGGCATATGCTTAAGCTAAGTCTAGGTGATTGAGGGATATGATATGAGAAAGTCTGAGCTACTATATATCTTATTCCTAACAATACTAAGTTCTGGAGATTTATCTTTTAAAAACTGAAAACCTTACATGATGAGCTCTTGTATGATAAAGTATGAATTCCTACCAAAGCTATATATGATATACATTTAGAATAGGAAAACCTTTATTCATTCATGCTTTGCTTGTATTGCATTGAGTTCAGTCAACCTTTGTGTATACCTTATGAGAGGCTTGTCATGCTTTTAAAATCAAGATCACTTACACACTCCACCTACATAGGCATTGCTCCTACTCTGGGAGTAAGCGCAATCATTTTCCACTTTCATCCAGATCCACCTTAAAAATGTTTTTCTCCTACACTGCGAGGAAACAACCAAAAGTATACCCTATAGGACAATCCCCTGTTTAATGCTCTAAGTTCTTATTGTTATCTCTCCAATTATTTTGTATCCAAAGGATGTATGTGGCTATGCAAAAGAAAAATTATTAGAAAAAGAAGGAGTTAAAAAAATGGACAAGTGTCCAAGCAATTAAAACAATGGGTACTCAAATGCTCGCCTCCCTGAAAAAAAGAGAAAAAAGAGAAGAGAAAAAAAGAGAAAGAAAGAATAAAGATAGCCCATGTTTTCCTGTGAAAGTTCTAAGTCCAAGAGAGAGATTTATTTTCAAAGAGCAAAAATTAGAATTAGGTTTAGCCACCATATATTCACCTATCCACCGTATTCCATACACATGCACATCTTGATTTGATTGTATGACTTGACTCTCTATGTATCCATTGTTTGACTTTACAATATATGCATTGCAAGTATGTTCATCCTTGTTTTAATGCCACACCTATGAGCTCCACTATAATGCTTAGTTGTAGGAAGGCATGACATCATTAATGTCTCAGTGAGATCCACAAATACCACATATAATAAGAGACTTGAGGGTGTCATACAATTAAGCTCTGAGTTTTATTTCGAAAATTTACAAAAACATTAGAATATTGGTTGAGTGAAGAATTTGAGACATAGTGCTTGACTTGATTGTTCTATCTTTCAATTACTCAAGAACCACGCAAAAGTTGAAAAGCTCTATAGTTAAAGGTAAAATGGGTAAGTTTGAAAGTTAGAGCAGTTTTGTCTAATCCGGAGGAGAATTTCTGTTTGAAGGCATGTGTACTTTTGAGGCGTGAAAATATTATAGCAACTCCTGATCCAACTTTAGGCTTTGCTAAGGGACTAGCAAAGGGTAAGCTTGGGCAACATTTAATAGGTCAATAAACATGAGAAACACGTGCATATCTAGAAGTCTAGGGTTTTATCTGACAATTTCCACGAGTTTTGGTGATTTATCAATTTCCAAGGATTATTCCAGAAAACCACGGAGAAGGTCCTAATTATCAAACGTATTAATGAAACTTGACGCCAACGAAACCCCGCACATTAGACTCCAGAATATTCTAGAAAACACCAGAACGAAGCGGAGCGCAGGCGGCGAAAAGGTAGGGCCGGCCGGCCCCACTGCCCAGGCCGACCGGCCTCCTCCCTTAGGGTTTCGTGCCCATCTTCTGGATGCTTCCTCCACCGCCTTTGAGGGTCCATCTCAGCCGTCCCTTACGTCGGTTTGATCCTACAGTCGTCGTGCATCCCACTAGGTTATAAATATAGGGCCAGACCCCCTCTCTGGGGGCACCACATTATTATGGAGATGTAGAGGTGTCCCTCGAATGGATGACCTCTCACCTCTAGAGAATTAGGGCTAGACTTTCCAATGTAGTAGATTAGTTCTAGTTGAGAGTTAGGGAGAGTGGAGCTACGCTCGGGTTCTGGAGGAGTCTTCAGAGGAGTCGTCAGAGTTTTGGTATGTCTTTATATTTATTCTTGTAAGACTTATGCTTTAATAATGGAGTCATGCAGTCGAATCAAGATGTATGGGTGGATGGATATGGTGGATATCTAATTCTACTTAGCTCCTTAAATGCTTCTCTCTCCTTTTGAACACTAGGAACCCGACCCGCAGGTTATGAGCTATCTTTTTCTCTTTCTCGGGGAGTTGGGCATCTACGCACCCATTATTGCACTGGGACACTTGTCCATCTTTCTTTTCTTCTCCCCTTTTCTCTCTTTTTTTTTCTTTTTTTTTTCAAATATATTTTTGCATAGCTCATAGCACTCCTTTTTTTTGGCATTGATGGATTTTGGAGAGAATCAACAGGAACATGGAGCATTTATTGGGTGGCTAACCTAATAGAATATTTTTTTGGTGTTCTCTCCCAGTGTAGGAGAAAAACATTTTGGAATGGATGTCGGTGGAATGGCATGTTGTTGCGCCTACTCCAATGTAGAGTAGTGCATATGAAGGTGGATCTTGATTCAAGAGCATGACAAATCTCTCACCAGGGTCACAAAGGTTGACAAAACTCAATGCAAGACAAGCAAGATATATATGGAAGTTTAACTAGCCTATCTCATCATGTTTGGCTCGGTGGGAATGTAAGCTTTGTCATATAGGAACTCATCATGTTTTTGCATTTTTTAAAAGATAAATCTCTAGAACTCTAGTGTCACTTAGAACAAGATAGATAGCAGCTCAGACTTCTCAATCTTATCAATCAGTACCTAGACTTAGTTCAAGCGTATGCAACCCACAAGTTTCGTGCTCGAGCAAATTCTCGTGTCAAAACAGTTGGAGCTAAACTTGGGAAAACTTTTGTCCGAACTCTAGGCATTTCGTAGGTGTTGTAACAGAGCAGCTTATCATCATTCAATTCATTCAAGAGCTTCCTTTTTATTGACTCTAGACAGACAAACATTTTTATTTGATTTTTTCATTTTTCAAAGACTCAAACTTTAAAACTTAAAAGACTCTAAGAACTCTAAAAAAGCATGGACCTTCATGTGCCCACATATTTTTGGTATTTTTAGGTTTTCTTAGATACTATGGTGAACCTTCATGTGCTCACATATTTTTGGTATTATTTTTTTTTATGACTCGACTCGATAATCAGCGTAGGTACACTTACCTAGGTACCTAGGGATGCCTTCCCCAAGCTAGTTATTTTCGTGGTTGAGCATTGAAGCCGAGTAGTCCTCTCGATGGAGCTCATGCTTGCAAGAGTCGGTGTAGCTAGGAACCTTCATCTCATCCAACAAGAAGTTGCTTCCTTCACACGTGGTTAGTCGTGTACGTAAAGGTGTACTTCGAAAGTGATGATGATGATGATTCCTCGGTGGACTAGCTCTTAGAGTCATCCTGCAGAAAAACATCTCACAAAACACCAAAACTCATGGAACGGATTAGGATAAATAATTAGTGGTTAGCCATTCGTGGGTTGGTTGTTGTGAGAGGTTTTCAAAGGTTGTTACAAAGGCATGTATGTTGACACTTGTTATGATCCAAAATTTATTAGCAATTACCATTACCTGAGGAAACGTAATTATAACAAGAATAGGGTTATCATTAACAATTTCCACGAGTTTTGGTGATTTGTGCATTTTTCGGGGATTATTCGAAAAGACTAAAAAGAGGGATTTGAGTGCTTATTTACCACGAAACATAACCGCGACAAAAGGATATCACCGGAGGACTCGGGAAGACTCGAAAGACACCCGAAGAAGTGGGGCCCGCAGCTGCTTCCGTGGGGGCGGGCCGCCCCACCATGGGGCCGCCCGGCGCCCTAGGGTGGCCGCCCCTACCCCCCCTTCGGAACCTTCTCCCTGCCGCCTAGGGTTTTCATCCCGGCCGCTTGTTAAGTCGGTTTGATCCGACGGCGCGTGTTAATCCCACCGGGCTATAAAAGGAGGGCCATACCCCCCTGGAGTAGGCCAGATCAAGAGATGAAAATTCAGAGCTTTAGATAGAGATCCACTAGATCTAGGCTTGCAATCAAGATAGAGATTAGAGAGATAGAGAGGAGAGTAGAGATTCGGAGGAGCCCCCTGCCGTCTGAGCGCCCTTCTGAGTCTGTATTCGCCTGATTCGACTCCCTCGCCCGGAGCTGCGTTCTGAGGTACTTTTATATTTAATATTCTGATTCAAGTAAGCAGCGTTTATATTCGTTCTTTAGTTTACAACTCATATTACATTGAGTACTTTGATTTGGGTAGCTCCTAGGTCAGAATAGTTGTCGTAGCGTAGACGTGGTGTCTGGGTTATGATTACTTGTGAATGTCCCCGATTAGCCTGGATAGTGGTAGCTCGCGTAGGTGACTCTATAGCTACGTTGAATCCTCTGTAGTCCACTTCCCGTTGATAGGACGACAGGCCGATAGGTGTCCGGTAGGTAGATTACTCTGTTTCTTCTCCTATTCGGATCACTTGCCCGATAAGGCGATATTATACAAAGTTTACCTAAGTGGTTAGAACTAGAGTGCATTAGCTATTTTCTCGTTCTCGATAGTTTTCTAAGTTGTTTGTGCCCCGTAGATTAAGAAGTATTAGGCTAGATCATATTTCACCTACTGTTCCTTTGGGTTCGATATTAAAACCGGGTTGATCTTGGTGAAGTGCTATCGGATATATATCGTAAACTGCGGATAATCTGATTATAATTATTATTAGGGTGCAATTAATTTATACCAACAAGCATTTCTGGCGCCGTTGTTTTGAACGGTTTGCTGATTTTGATTTAGCCTATCTTAGTCTATAGTTATCCTTATATTAAAAAAAATAAAATAAAAATATTATGGAAAACGAATCGCAACTTTTATATCAATATGGAGCAAAGATCGGGATCGTACCTCCACCAATAGAATCTTCTAAACCTATCACATCATCTCGGCTATGAGCTACGCCCGGGATTAATTAAATTAGTCCAAGAACATATCTTTTTCGGTAACACTAGCGAAAACCCCTATTCCCATTTAACTAATTTTGAGCAAACATGTTCATGTCTCGCAAGATTAAGGGCATGGCCGATGAAACTTTAAGATGGAAACTCTTTCCGTTTTCATTAACGGGTAGAGCCAAGAAATGGTATAATCGCCATGTTGGGAGTAGTCAAGGAGATTGGGAGATATTACGAAAATACTTTTGTCTTAAATTTTTCCCAAAGAAAAAGGTCGCTAAACTTCGATTTGAAATCATAGGATTCAAACAATTAAGTAATGAATCACTAGGCAAGGCTTGGGATCGTTTTGATGGTTTTGTAAATTCGGACCTAATCTTGCTTTACCGTAACCCATGCTTTACAACATTTCTTTTTAGGCCTTGATGATAAAAAACAAAGAATATCTTAATTTGGCCTCGGGAGGAGCATTTATGCATATTACTGTTGATCATGCTAAAACTATTCTTACTAATATTTTGAATGATCTCCCAGAAGAAAAAAGAAGAGTTGTTAGAAGAAAATTCTCAATTAGCTAAAACTGAACTTTTACTTGATTCATCTCAATCAGTAGTTGAATTAAAACCCGAGCTAGTTGATGAGATAGTTCAAATTCTACGTGGATGTTTGAAATAGAGGATGATTTCTTTAATGATTTTGGGAATACTACACTTTATAGTAAAATTATTCAACCCCAAAAATCTAGAGATTTTAATTTCAGTTTTTCACATCCTCGATGATTTAAAATTTCTTAGAGAAATAATAAGAAATTTGATTTTTATTTTGGGTGATGATTGGTTGACGTAATCTGAGCAATCCCCCGATATAATTCGTCGTGATTCACCCTCTGTTAATATAATGCTGCAAGTAAATTCATATCCTTTTGAAGCTTTATATAACCCAGTTGTAGGAGTCAACATTATGTCATATTCTTTTGCTAGAAAATTCTTAAAAGACATACCATTAATGCCTACAAATAAATTACTCAAAAATTATTTAGGACACATTATTCTTAGTGTAGGAGTTTTAAGTGCACTTCCTATTGTTATTAATGATTTCCGCATTTCGCTAAATTTCTATATCTTTGATGTGTGGGATTTTGATGTAATGATTGGGGTACCTATAATCAAACTTCTTCGAGAAGGTCGTAATGGTAAATTAAATGTCAAGCTTGGGAAGGGATTTAATTTCTCAATACCTATAACTCATACAGTAAATGTTAAAGCAGAGTCCTTCCCTGAATCAAATTCAATAGAAGAGGTTAAGGCAGTTGAGTATAATACTTTTATTCAACCCGATTTAGAAGATGATGCCCAGTTTTTCATTGATGAAGAGGAGGAGGACCTTATTGATCCCGAACCTCTTGATGAATTACTAGAACCACAAAAGCCCTCTATTGAGCTTAAACCATTACCATCTGGTCTTAAATATGTTTTCCTAAACAATGATCAAGAATATCCTGTGATTATAAGCGATAAACTCTCTGATGAAGAATCTTATAAATTAATAGCAGTTTTAGAAAAACATAGAGCCGCTTTTGGATATTCACTCCAAGATCTCAAAGGGATCAGTCCTGTTCTTTGCACCCATCGCATACCAACCAATCCAGAAATTACGCCTTCAAGAGAGCCTCAACGTAGACTCCAAAATGCGATGCGAGACGTAGTAAAGAAAGAAGTTTTAAAGCTTTTATATGCAGGGATCATATACCCAAGCACCGCATAGCGAGTGGGTAAGTCCTGTGCAAGTTGTACCTAAAAAGGGAGGAATGACAGTTGTCCGTAATGATAAAAATGAATTAATACCTAAAAGAACATCCTTTGGATGGCGAATGTGCATAGATTATCGAAAACTAAACAAAGCAACAAGGAAAGATCATTTTCCTCTACCTTTCATTGATGAAATGTTAGAACGTCTAGCAAATCATTCTTTCTTTTGTTTCCTTGATGGTTATTCAGATATCACCAAATCCCTATCCACCCCGATGATCAAAGTAAAACCACTTTTACATGTCCCTATGGAACTTATGCTTATAGAAGAATGTCTTTTGGATTATGTAATGCACCTGCTTCTTTTCAAAGATGTATGATGTCTATATTTTTCTGATATGATAGAAGAAATCATGAAAGTTTTTATGGATGATTTTTCGCTTTATGGAAAACTTTCGATGATTGTCTAGAAAATTTAGATAAGGTTTTGCAAAGATGTGAAGAAAAACACTTAGTCCTCAATTGGGAGAAATGTCATTTTATGGTTAGAGAAGGAATAGTGTTGGGACACTTAGTGTCGAAAAAGAGGTATAGAGGTAGATAAGGCTAAGATTGAAGTAATTGAACAACTACCTCCCCCCGTTAATGCAAAAGGAGTCCGAAGTTTTCTTGGTCATTGTGGTTTTTATCGTAGATTTATAAAGAACTTTTCACAAATTGCTAGACCAATGATAAGATTGTTAGCTAAGGATGTACCTTTTGACTTTGATGAAGAATGCTTGGAATCATTTATTGTTCTTAAGAAAGCACTTACATCAAGACCAATCATCCAACCCCCGATTGGTCTTTACCTTTTGAAATTATGTGTGATGCTAGTGATTATGCTTGTAGGGGGCAGTCCTAGGACAAACAAAAGATAAGACGCATCATGCAATTGCTTATGCTAGCAAGACAATGACGAAGCACAATTAAATTATGCAACCACCGAAAAAGAACTTTTGGTCGTTGTCTTTGCTATTGATAAATTTAGATCTTACTTAGTTGGAGCTAAAATAATTGTTTATTCTGATCATGCTGCTCTTAAATATTTGCTCACTAAGAAAGATGCTAAACCCCGACTAATAAGATGGATTCTATTACTACAAGAATTTGATTTAGAGATTAAAGATAGAAAAGGAATAGAAAATCCTCGTTGTTGATCATTTGTCTAGAATGTATTTTAAAGAACCACAGAATTACCTATAAATGATTCATCAAGAGATGACATGTTTGTTTAAAGTAACCAAGACAGCCCCTTGGTACGCGAATATTGTCAATTTTATGGTTGCGTGTTATGTACCACCCGAGAAAATAAGAAGAGACTCATTTATGAAAGTCGTCTCCACATATGGGATCCACCTTACCTCTTTTCGGGTATGTGCCGATGGATTACTCGGAAGGTGTGTACCAAGAGAAGAAGGCTTGCGTATCATTCAGAAATGTCACTCATCACCATATGGAGGTCATTATGGGGCATTCCGCACTCATGCAAAAAAATCTAGCGTAGTGGTTTCTTTTGGCCAACTATGTATGAAGACACCAAAGATTTCATCCGAAGATGTGGAGCATGTCGGAGGCACGGAAACATCAATACAAGAGATGCCATGCCACTCAACACCAACAACCTTCAGATTGAGCTCTTTGATGTCCGGAGAATTGATTACATGGGACCCTTTGTGAAGTCAAAGAATTATGAGTATATTTTGGTGGCGCTTGACTATGTATCCAAGTGGGTAGAAGCTATGCCATGTAAAAATGCTAACTCCAAACATTCAAAGAAGATGTTCAAGAAATCATATTCCCAAGGTTTGGAACACCTAGAATGGTTATAAGTGATGGAGGAACGCATTTCACCGATAAGAAGTTTCACTTATACCTACAAGCCCATGGAATACGACACAATGTCGCTACTCCATACCATCCTCGCACAAGTGGTCGGCGTAAACGTCCAATAAGCAAATCAAGAATATTCTCCGTAAAAACAAGAGATGAGATGGGAACTTTATGGAAGGATCGGTTACCGATGCACTATGGGCATACCGGACAGCTTACAAAACACCTTTGGGTATGTCACCATATCAATTGGTGTATGGCAAGACCTGCCATTTACCAGTTGAATTAGAACATAAAGCTCACTGGGCTATAAAAAGATGGAATATGGATTTGGACGCTCTTTGGAGAGAAAAGAAAAATGCAATTATCAGAATTAGAAGAATGGAGAGAAAAGGCTTATCATAATTCGAAAATCTACAAAGAACGAACGAAGAAATGGCATGATAAGAGGATCAAGAAAAAGGAGTTTTCACCCGAGATAAGGTATTACTTTTTAATTCCGTGTTCAAATTATTCGGGCTTGGGAAGCTAAGAAGTAAATGGGAAGGACCCTTTACCGTCCGTGAATGCGTCACCGCATGGAGCAATAACTCTACAATCAAACGAAGGTACGTTATTCAAGGTAAATGGGCACCGACTTAAACTTTATTTGAAACCATATGATTCAGAGTAGTGGATGAAATTGATTTCATCCAATTACCAACTTATTAAGGTCTATTTTAGTCCCATGCGAAATTTTTATCCGAATATATATCTAAACGTAATCATAGGAGGATTCCGAGGCACCCCGCAGAAGGGCACCCGGTGGGCCCAGGGTTGGGCCGGCCGGCGCCCTAGTGGGGCGGGCGGCGCCCTGGTGTCCCCTCGTCCCCGTCTTTTCGTCCCTCGACCTTCTACCCTCTTCCCTACGTATATTCGCGTATGTTTGACGCATGATCGGATATACTTTCGCACGGGATCACGTAGAACCTAGGTTTTATCCTCATCCTATCTCCTAAAAACCCATATAAATACGTACCTAGACCTCCTCAACTTTATTCCATAACCAGCCCACCTCTCCTTCCTCAAAAGGAGCTCTCCGGTTTAGATCTATTAGCAATGGCGAACAAGGCGTCGTCTCCTACGGCACGGACTTCAACAAAGATCCCCCCGATGACTTCGATGGCCCTCGTCCTCGCACGGTAACCGAAGCCCCTCGCCGTTGTGCCGCCGAAGCAAGCTGCAACACCTCGGCGTCATGAGCAAGTCTACTACGTGCAAGATCCAGATGCTCTTCCTCCACCTCCCGCAAGGCCGATGCTTGAAGGAGGCGCTAAAGGGAAGCGGTTGCCATCCCTCGTGGTACCAAGCTTCTTGCACCCAGAGCAAATGAGCGACTCGTGATCGGTCGAGACCGACAAGAAGGGTAACTTGATATGCGCTAAGTACACCAATGCCTCTCGCCCTTACATTCGGGGAGTTCGTGCAAATCCTCGATGAAGTATGCTATGTTGAGCCTATTGCACCTAAACCCAAGCCTAAACCTAAGAGGAAGAGAGCAAAGATCGGCATTAGCATTGGAGAAGGTTCCCAAAGCACCAACCTTACGCATTCTTAACGAGAAATTTGAAGGCCTCTCCAACCTTGTCAAAGAGATGGAAACGTCCAATAATTTGAGGGACAAGCTCATAAATGAGTTAGAAGAGAAGGTTGGGATTCATGCTAAGTTACTCCGCAATCTTAAGCGCGAAAAAAGAAAAGCTTGAAGGCGAGGTTGCGGCTCTCGGGGCCGAAATTCGTGGCCTCAACAATGAAGGGCAGCATTAACGCCTAGTTATCCAATAAGGCACACTTCCGCTAGATTAATGAGTCGGTCAAGTTGAGTCGGTTTAGGTCAAAGCCTAAAGAGCTAGGGCTGTCGTTAGCTCGGTCATTAAAGCGTCTGTTCAATTATTTTTACCACCACTATGAATGAATAAAGTGCCTTATTTTATTAATGTGTGTTATCTACTCTACTCTCTATTTTTGGAATATTTTGTCTCCACATATTGTGCGAGAAATTTACTGAAAAAAACAAGTGTGGGGAAGCACAATCAATCACGAAGCAAAAAAATACGATCGAAGAATAGCGTAATCCGAACCATCATCGAATCAACACCACGCCGCAAAGCGGGACCCGCAGGGACCCACGAGGTGGGGCCGGCCGGCGCCTCAGTGGGGCGGGCGGCGCCCCTCTCTCCTCGTCTCCTCGTTTCGATCACGCTCGGGTTCAACTTAATTACGACTTAAATACATGTATTATTCTGCATTCGATCCGAACCATGAATCTCTATATTAAAATGCTTTAAGAAATAATAAACCCATTCAACCCATCACTTGAGAAATTTAAATTATATATCGCTCTAGAGTTGTGTTTTTTATGAAATTCAAAAGCACTTCATGATTGATTAAGTTATTGTGGAAAATAAGGTAGTTAAGATAATGATCACTGTTTTCGATAATTTATCTTTGGAGATTTTTTATGAAAACTTTAAACTTTTTTAGCTTCACTCCTCTTTTTATGGCATACAATAAGTCTAATCATGGTTGAGAGTTTTATCATATTCCCAAAGTCACATGTTAAAATAATTCACTATCTAGAGCAAGATTATGACGGAGGCATGAGCAAATCAAAAGAAATCTGAGGAAATAAAAAGGGACAAGTGTCCGAAACCTCGGCCGAGATGGATCACGAGGAAATAAAAAGGGACAAGTGTCCCAAACCTCGATCAAAATAAGAAATATAAGCATGTGCTAAAAAAAAAAAGAAGAAAAGAAAAGCTTATGGTACCTCCGACATAATATGCCTAGAAGTGAGAAGTCTTTCCTCGATCTAGGAATATGATATTTCTCTCCCACATTATACACACTATTGGTGCCACTACAAGAGAGAGATGCAGCCACGTTTTTACAAAATAACCTCTACTCCAAAGAAACATAATTACGAAAGGTGTAATCAATCTTAAGCTATCTTACTCAAAGAATTACTTAAGAATTCATGATAGACACTTTTGAATCTCACAATACATGATTACTAGACTAGTGCTATATAATTTAGGTCCCAAGTTACGTATTGATGGTATCCATTACTAAAACCAACCTTTTCCTCGGGACGAGCAAAAGCCTAAGTGTGGGGGGTAATTGTTGACACTTGTTATGATCCAAAATTTATTAGCAATTACCATTACCCGAGGAACAGAATTATAACAAGAATAGGGTTATCATTAACAATTTCCACGAGTTTTGGTGATTTGTGCATTTTTCGGGGAATTATTCGTAAAAAGACTAAAAAGAGGGATTTGAGTGCTTATTTACCACGAAAACATAACCGCGACAAAAGGATATCACCGGAGGACTCGGAAGACTCGAAGACACCCGAAGAAGTGGGGCCCGCAGCCGCTTCCAGGTGGGGGGCCGGCCGGCCCCACCATGGGGCCGCCCGGCGCCCCTATGGTGGCCGCCGCCCCCCCCTTCGAACCTTCTCCTGCCGCCTAGGGTTTTCATCCCGGCCGCTTGTTAAGTCGGTTTGATCTCGACGGCACGTGTTAATCCCACCCAAGGCTATAAAAGGAGGGCCATACCCCCCGGAGTAGGCCGGATCAAGAGATGAAGATTCGAGCTTTAGATAGAGATCCACTAGATCTAGGCTAGCAATCAAGATAGAGATTAGAGAGATAGAGAGGAGAGTAGAGATTCGGGAGGAGCCCCTACCTGTCGGAGCGCCCTTCTGAGTCAGTATTCGCCTGGATTCGGCTCCCTCGCCCGGAGCTGCGTTACGAGGTACTTTTGTATTTAATATTCGATTCAAGTAAGCGGCGTTTATATTCGTTCTTTAGTTTGCAACTCATATTACATTGAGTACTTTGATTTGGGTAGCTCCTAGGTCAGAATAGTTGTCGTAGCGTAGACGTGGTGTGCGGGTTATGATTACTTGTGAATGTCCCCCCGATTAGCCGGATAGTGGTAGCTCGCGTAGGTGACTCTATAGCTACTTTGAATCCTCTGTAGTCCACTTCCCGTTGATAGGGGCCAGACAGGCCGATAGGTGTCCGGGTAGGTAGATTACTCTGTTTCTTCTCCTATTCAGATCACTTGCCCGATAAGACGATATTATACAAAGTTTACCGGTGGTTAGAACTAGAGTGCATTAGCTATTTTCTCGTTCTCGATAGTTTTCTAAGTTGTTTGTGCCCCGTAGATTAAGAAGTATTAGGCTAGATCATATTTCACCTACTGTTCCTTTGGGTTCGATATTAAAACCGGGTTGATCTTGGTGAAGTGCTATCGGTATATATCCGCTGGCGCTTGTGGATAATCTGATTATAATTATTATTAGGGTGCGCTTAATTTATACCAACAATGTAGTGCAGCAAGATGCTCAATGATTATTTTTGGATTTTTTTTCTTCTTTTTTTTTCAAACGAACGAAAATATGCATGCTAATTTTTATTTTATTTTTAGGCCTCCACGGTCATCACTCCTTTAGCTTGCACTATAGGTATGTCACATGGGGCTTTGAGGTTTTCCAAATATTTTTGTGATTTTCTATAAAGATCATAGAGACTAACTATGAATTAAAAGTGCAAGAAAGTGAATAGATAACTACCATTGTTACCTTATGGCAAGGGTTCAGAGTTTAGAGTCCTCCTGACAAGACTTCTCGTCGTCGTCACTCACTGGGGTGCTTCATCGGATCCCGAGGATGGGGACCCTGACGTTGGACCTCCTGGTGATAATGACTCAGTTGAGGAGGTTACCTTTTCTTTCCATACCTTCGTAGGTTGTTGCTTTGTAGATTCTTCTTTGATTTCCTCCTCCTCAACATTGCTCTTTTGAGAGCGATTCCTCCGGCCAATGACGTCTCCTCTTGGGCCGAGGGTAAAAGCTGCTAATCCGGGAGAGTTATAATCTTTAAAATAACAGCGTACCTTCTCTCACTTCGAATTGGAAGTGGACTTGGCCTGATCCATTGTAGATGATAGCGTTGGTGGTGCCGAGGAACGGCCTTCTAAATATGATGGGCGTCTCGTCTTCTTCTCCCATGTCCAAAGTATCATGAAGTCGATCGGGGCGTAGTGAGTGTGGATTTTGACCATGATGTCTCTTGCTACTCCCTCCCGGGAATCTCGTTGTGTTGTCCGCCACAAATTGCAAATGCATATAGGTAAGGGTACGTAGGTGTATCGAATAGTAAGTCATATACGTTTTTGGACATGATGTTGACAAATGATCCGTTGTCGCGAGAAAGCATTATAAAATGAGCATTGTCCAATGGTGCAATCAATGGCCGGCATGCCCGGATCCTCTCTCTTGGCTAGAAATGGTGAAGCTAAGAGGTGGTCATGCTTGTACTCGGCGGCCTTGACTACTTGGACTTGCTTTCTCACTTGCCTCCTATTCTTATTCTTTCTCTTCCCATTTGGATTCTTTCTCTTGGCTTCTTCGGTTGTTGGCTTGATCGGGGAAGTAAGCTCCTCTTGGGTCTATAGGAGCTTCAAGGGTCTTGTTCTTGAAACTGAACTTCTCTTTATTGCCCTTGATGGCGAAACAAATTTTTGCATTGTCCGTGTAGATGACGGCCTTTGCGGTTACTCGGGAATGGTCGGCCAAGAATGATTGGACTCTTAGGATCTCTGCCGATATCCGGGACTACAAAGTCTACAGGACATATGATCTCCCGATTCGTATGCACACGTCATCTAAGATTCCTTCGGGGTGCTTAACCGTCTGGTGCGCAAGCTGCAAACACATATTCGTGTACAACAAGGATGCCCATGGAAAGACTTGATCAAAGATTACCTTAGGCATGATGTTGACACCGGTGCCTAGATCGCATGACAACTTCCGGAAGTCATGCGCCCAATAGAGATGGGGATCACGGGTCTCCCCGGATCTCCTCTCTTGGGTGGCATGGACTCATCCTTCCATCCCGATGATGCTTCAATATAGTAACCTGCATACACATCAACCAGATTCAGCGGTCCGGGCTCTAGAGGTTGCCACGGAATCTTACCTTCGTTGGTCGGTGGAACAAATGGCCGCCACCGAGCTAATTGTTGTTCTATCTTTTTATTAAAGCTAAAATTTGGTTCTTAGCGGCAGAGGTAAAGCTATCCATTTTAATATTTATGTTCTCTAGCATTTTATCATTGGATGCTACCTTCCTAGATAAAGTCTCCACAATTTTATTTTGATTGGAGATCACTTCTCTCAAAGGTAATTGAGCATAGTTATTGTAATTGGTGCCTTGAAAGTTACCTGGGAAATTACCTTGGTAGTTGGGCCTTTGCTGATTCCATCCTTGATTTTGAGGACGATAATTGTTATTGTTGTTGTTGATGAAGTTCACATCCTCACGAGTCTCATGGCATTTGTATTTGCTCGAGTGTCTCATATTGCCACATACTTCACAAGTCATGCATGAATCATTGATGCGCATGACATCTTGTCTCCTGGCTCGTCTTGTCTTCCGGCTTCTTCATGAGCGAGGTCTATCTTGGCGAGACAAAGATGTTTACCTCCTTGAGCTGGTGCATTCCTCCACTCCTCTTGCGGGTGGTTTGGCGCTCATCATTCCAATCTTGATTGGAAGCCATCTTTTCCATAAGAGCAGTAGCTTGTGGTATGGTCAGTGACATAAATGCGCCTCCGGCCCGGCATCATCAACGTTATTCTGGTCTTTGTTAGTAAGTCTGTGATAGAAAGTTTGCATAAGGAGCCAATTCTCCATCCCATGATGAGGACATTCTGATATGTAGTCTTGAAAGCGTTCCCATGCCTCGGGGGCCCGACTCATCATGTTGTTGCTAGAAACTTGAAATCTTCCCCTTAGGGCATTTGTCTTACCCATAGGAAAGAACCTTGACCAGAGAAAAAGTCGTGGAGCACTTGTCCCAAGTTGTATGATTGTCTTTGTTGGCGTAGAACCATTGCTTTGCCTTTCCCAATAGTGAAAATAGGAACAGGCGTAGCAGAATGGTATCCTTTGGTACATCCTTCAGCTTGACAGTGCTGCAAATCTCCAGGAAGTGTTGGAGATGAGCACTTGCATCTTCGTGTGCTTTTCCACAGAATAAGTTGGCTTGCACCATAGTGATAAGAGCTGGCTTGAGCTCAAATCCATTCTCCCCAACTTCTACGTTAGGTCCAAGTGCGGATGTTGTTGGTGTTCGGAGAGCGAGAACTTCGCAAGCAGATGACTTATCGACCATTTCCTCAAAGACTGGTGCTAAGTTGCCTTCTTGTTGCTCTTCTTCTTCTCTTATAGGAGCTTGCTCCTCCAAAGAACGAACCTCGGCAAAGTGGGGTGTCTTTGATGGAGATTCAAAGATATCCCTCACTTGCTGGAATTTCCTTTTTCGAAAGAGTTTCTCTGGATTTTCAACGTAGTTATCTGGCAGATCCAAACCACTCATTCATTACCCTGCATAAGATTTCACAAAGATAGAAAACACAAGGGTAAGCCTGTATTGAGTAGGGGTCTATGGCTTCCTCTATCTCATTAGTTTGTTAGGTCTATCACTATCCCTTTAATCGCCAATTGCCTTCCCCGGCAACGGCGCCAAAAATGCTTGTTGACACCTCTTAATGTTATCTCTAATAACGACGCCAAAAATGCTTGTGCGAGTACACCGCCACTAGAATGCCAAGTTGTCATTGTAACACCTCAGTGTTAAGCATGCATTAGGCACCTAATTAATTAACTCAACCACTCATTAAGCATGGCATAAGCATCATCAATCATAAACCCTAATTGCATTGTCATTTCATGTGCCTTGCATTTTAAATTCTTAATTGCTTGCTTGCTTGTTTAATTAGTTAATTAATTACCTTGCAAATCACTTGATCAAGTTTGGATCCACTTGCCCAGCATTTTGAAATAATTTGGCAAATTTTATTGCAAAAAGATTTGGTGCATTTTGAAGCAAAAGAAAATAATTTGAAAATCCCTTTTAATGCCCTTAATTCAAAATGAATTTGTGATTCAAATTCTGTTTAGAATTTGGACCTAACCCCAAAATAGAAAATGTTCACCTTGAAATTCTCTACAACTTTTATTTTGGACACTTTTTTATGAAAAAGCTTTTAAATTTGTCAAATGGATGCTTTTTGGTTCAGATTTAAATTTCAAAAAAAAAAAAAAACCTTACCGCATGAACGGCGCGGGCCGCTTTTCGGCACACTTTCGGCCCACCGGCCCGCTCCACATCGCCTGGCGCCGCTGCGCCCCCATGGCAAGCGTCATGGCCGACCGGCCACACGGCGGGGCGCCACGCTTCGCCATGACGCGGCCGAGCCGCCCGCGTGGCGGCGTTCCTCGGCAGCCCGGGCCCCACCAGCGGCCAGCCGCCCGAAATGGGAACCCCACCCCCTCTCTCTCTCGCCCACACTCGCTCACTCGCTCTCCCGCTTTCGCTCTCTCTCTCGTCTCGCGGCGGCAGCCCCCACACCGCCCGCCCAGCGGCCTGCGTCGTCGCCCGGCGTGTTGTTCACCGCCCGCGCACACCCGAGCCCCGCCGGCGCCGCCGCGACACCCGCCACCATTCCACGCACCACGTCCCCGAGCCACCGTTGCCGCTGCATTGCCGGTAAGGGCTGAGCGGCCACCTCGCCGTCATCATGGCGGGAGCTTGCAAGCTTCAGCTCGCGCCCGCCGCGTTCAGTCCACCAGCGCCGCCTTTCTTCTTCCTTTCGCCGCGCGAAACCCCGGGGTTCGGCCGAACTCCGGTGAGCTCGATGGGGCGATTAGGGCCCCCAACCACCTCGCCGCCGCCTGCGCCCGGCGCTGCCCGGCACCGCCGAGCGACCATTCGCCGTGGCCGGAGCTTCGGGCCGCCCAATAGGGCGGCCGACCTCTCGGTCGGCTCCGCCATGAGCTCGAGGGAGCTCACGCGGCGCCTCGCCTTGCCTTGCCGCCGCCGGAGAAGGCCGGCTGGCCGTCAGCCCGCCGCGTCTCGCGCGCCCACAAGCACCCGCCGCCGACCCTCCGGTCACCGCCCATCCCTCGCCGTCGCGGCGTCATCACGGGTCCGCCCGGTGGCACGAGGAGCACGTTGGTGCTACCCTCGCCGCCGCGAGCTCACCGCCGGCGAGCACCGGCCGGTCAAGCGCCGCCACGGCCCTTTGGCCGATCGACCGGTGGGGTCAGTTTGACCCCGGGTCCCACGTGTCAGCGACCCATGGTCCACTGGACCGGGTGCACCTAGCGTTTTAGAGCCGGTTTTCTTTTAAAAGATTTTTCCAGAAAATGCTTTAATTCATTTTAAATTCATAACCGGTGCAAATGGAGTCTAAATTTGATGAAACTTGTTTTGCTAGGTTCTTGTGAGTAGATCTACCTGTGAAAAATATGAGATGTCATTTTTGTGGTACTTTACTGTGTAGATTTATTTAATTGTTATATAGGCTAAAATCTGGTAAAATGCATAGTAAATTGTATATTGATCGAAAAAAATGTAATTCTTGTTTTCTTAGCTTTGTTATGTGATGTACTTTCTGTGAAAAATATATGCCATGCAGTCCTGTGTAAAAATATTGAGATATGATTTAATTGTATTTTAGGCAGATTTCTTTAATGATTTTTAGTAAATTAATTATGAGGAATTATGCCTTGTTAATTTTTGATGACTGCTCTTGTGCTAAGAAGTTCTAGATAAAAATATGAAATCTATTGTTTGATACTTTTCACAGTACAAAGTTGTTAAATGTGCCTTTCTGTCCTGTTGCTTCATCTTTTTGTGTAGGCTGTCGTACTTGATGAATTGTGATGAAAATTTTATCATGGCTCTGCGTTAGCATAATGTAGCTCCTGTAATTTTTGTAGAATTTTTTTTGGAGTGTCTAGACAGAGGTCACAGTTCAAGCCTATTGTTTCACATGAAATGATAAGGCTTTGATTTAATTGCTTTAGTAGGTTCTATATTTACTTTTGAGCACTTTTAGTTATGTTGGTTTGCTGGTCCTGTTATGCACCACCCTAACTGAAGTGTGATGTTTATCCATGATTAGTGTACTTCTCCTTTATTCATGTGTTGTGAGTATGTGTGTGTGCTTATACACACCTCTCTTCTTTATACACTTCTCTAAGTGTTTAGAGAAGAGATATGCGTATACTCCCTCTGTCACACTGAATCTTTTGCAACTTCGAGGTTGTCTTAAGTCAAATTTTTTAAACTTTGACCAAATTTCTAGAAAAATACTAAGATGTATGATACCAAATTAGTATCATTAGATTTATCATGCAATATATTTTTATAAGATACTCATTTTATGTCATAGATATTGATGCTTTTTTTCTATAATATTGGTCAAAGTTAAAAAAATTTGACCGGCACGGATTCTAGGAGTTGCGACTTTTAGGGACGGAGGTAGTACTCATAAAAGTGAAGTAGTGTATACTAGAGAGGAGATATGCACCTACTCTGTCAAATAACTTGTTAATCATCTTCATTCATGAGCATCGCACCTATGCATTCTTTATGTTTATACCGTGCATCGCATCATACGAGGTTCGCGGGGAGGACCCCCAAACCTTGGAGTTCGAGGAGAACCCTCGGGAGGAGTTCCAACGGGGAGGTTCCAAAGAGGTAGGGGGGCGAGGAAGACACGCCCGAAAGTGTCTGAATCACCGCGGGTGACTTGAACAAGGCAAGCACCGAGCATCTACTTACCTATGCTTTCTAACAGTCTAATTATGCTTTATGATTGTTGCATTAAGTATAGGAGTTGTGTGAAACCGTTGATGCATTATATCCTTGCTTTACCATTGATTTATCCTACCTTGATACACCACTTGCTAGTCTAGGGGCGAGTAAACCGCTTAGCTTGCTTAGACGTTAGAAGTCGGGTGATTTCCTGTCATCATCGCAAGTATAGGTGGTTACTTGATTGATGGAAAAGCTTATATTGATATCATCTGGTTGATGTTTATGGTAGAGATAATTGGAGACCGGACGGAGCCTTGTGGGGTCGTTGGACCATAGTGATTTCCGTCTGTGTCGATTAAGGACCGCATCAGTTGATGTACCGCAAGTCATGTTGAATGCATGCCTCACACTTAGTCGGCCGGGATAAGTCGTTCCGACCGCCGAAGCCTAACACTATCCAGTCGGCTCGATCCGTTTCGCACCGTATTGTAGATGGATGGGGGACCACGGGGCGCCGAAGAGTAAGCCTCGGTCCAAAAGGTCAAGCTAATGCAGTCGGGCGGCCCCTAGATACGGTGGTTCCACTCAAAACCGCGTTTTCTTCCCAGATATGTGCCACGGTGACCTGTAGCTCACTTGGCTCGTGAGCGTGGTTTGTGTGAGGAATACCCCCTGAGCTCAGTAGTAATCGATTCGAATCGCCATCGTTCCTGGACAGTGAACACTTGACTTGAGCTGCACCATCGTAGTAATAATTATGGAATGTGGTTAATGATGATGATGGGTTAAGCTAATGTTTATGATTATGGTTACTACTTGCTTGCTTAATCATGACTAATATACTATAATGATGCATAGTATAGGTCCTCACTTAGCATAAATAGGAATGGTTAAGTTGAGCTATCACTTTAAATGTTATTACCGCTTTTATGCAAAAGAGTCAAGCTATCCCCCGATAAAGCCTGTCATACTCCTTGAAGTCTTTTATTTTAAGTCCGTCGGGTAAGTCTAGCCGAGTACCTTCTCGTACTCGGGGTTTTTCCCGCTTGTTGTTTGTGCAGACGGACATACCTTCCACGGTCTTGTGCTACTGTCTTTTTCCCGATGGACTAGAAGACCTTGGGCAAGGTTAATCTTTAATATTCTCCCCAACTGCTTTTGATGGATAGACTCTGAACTGGCACTGTATTAAATGTGTGAGTTGGGTTGAGCTTTCAAAACTACTTTGCTTTCGCTACTCGGATTTGAAGGACTTGGTTTGTAATAACTTTATTTACGCACTCGATGTTATCGAACTATTTGTGAAATGTTGTAACGTGTGAATGGTGACGCTAAACTTGTATGATCTTGGTTGATGATGTTTGGTTTGAAATCCTTCGAGATTTCTAGACTACCGGGTTTATAACGGCTTAAGTGTGACAATTGCTTGTTTAGCGAGTGATTTTTTTCACTTATGCTTTTATAAATTGGTCGGTTCTCATTATAGCGGCATCGAGCAAGGTTTAGTGGTTACTGTTCACATGTGTATTTAAAATAAAAGAATTTGGTTTCAAAACTGAATTTTTAACTCATAGATCTATAAGTCTTTTGAGAAAATCTCATTTTTGCAAACTAGGATTGTGCCAGTGGTCATATCCTTTATGCCCAATTAAGGACACTAGGTGGCTATTTAAGTACTAACTTGGGGGCTTGCATCTTATTTTCTTTTCACTGTTACCCATGCAGCAAGGTAATTGTATGGGTACCATTTGCTTGAATGGTAATGTATGGTTCAAAATGCCTCTACGCCTCGGTAAGTGGGAGTTGTGAGAGCATGGTTGTCCAACCGGCAATCTAGGGGAGTGCTAGTGTGATACCGGAAGTACTTACATGTCCAAACCATGTACTTACCAAGGTGTTTAATTGTGGGTTGTGCCGTCTGTTGAGACGATGCCATCATGAGGACGAGGATCGGGTAGTTGTACTACATATGCGTGTGTTTGGGAATGCATGTATGTGTGAGTGCTTAATTTTTACATTCTACAATACATTTATTCATATTGTTGGGATGGGCTGAAGTGGATTTTCTGCAGGTACATAACAGCGCTTCGTGTAGAACGTTTAGTTATACGCTATGAGAGAACGTTGTATGCCACCGTTTATACCGCTAGAATTATTTTTGATAAGTTTGTGAGAACGTAAGATCCATGCATACATCATGTTTGTTCATCTCATGTCATTGCATTTGCCTTCCCTTGTAAATTGATTACTTCTGTTAATTAAAATTTGATAATTAATAACTTGTCTCACCCGGGGTAAATTTCTAAACAGATGGCCCGCACCAAGCAGACAGCTCGCAAGTCCACCGGAGGCCGTGTACCGCGTGGACAGCTCGCACCACTATCCGGGAGTCTCACTTCCTGGAGGAGTTTGGGATGCCCACACTCCTTTGGCGTGTGTTGGCCCACGTGGGGTATACGGAGGAGCAAAACCCCGTGTACTACTGGGTGACTGAGGAGCCGAGCGATGGAGACCACATGGTTGCTGTGGAGGTTACCGTCCCACCACTCCACAAGGACTCGGAGTGGGAGGGGTGGCGCCTGCGTGCCTACGGAGTCACACCGGAGGAGGGGGCTAGCAGAGCCGCCTTCTTCGTTTTGCGCACCATCATGGAGCGTTTCCCGCTGAGCTTGGCTCAGGCCTTGGCGGGAGTGTTTCCTCGTGGTGACCCTGCTGACACGTTCTTGGAGCAGTCCCCCAGCATGGCACGCTGGCTAGGGATTCATGAGATTGAGGACAGTGACAATGCGGCAATGAGTGCCATGTTTGCTATGATGCGGACCTTGGATGCTACTCGGTCCCCGCATGTACAAGATGAATGACTGGAACAAGGCCCTATGGAAGAAGGAGCGAGCGAAAAGGAAGAAGAGGCACTCGGACCGTGTCCGAGACTTGAGGCACCGATAGAGCTTGTCACGCGGCTACCGGGGGACGACGCCGAGGCCCGTGAGAGGGAGGCCAATAGGGAGATCGCTACCTTGCGCCGCGCGTGTTGCACGCTACGAGCGATATGAGAGGAACAAATGCGGATGATGATGGCACAAATGGTGACAGAGGAATGAAGCCCTAACGACGTCCACCACCGGGGCACTGCTCTTTGACCGTGAGCGGTACATTGACCGCCTGCACGAGGACTACCATGTCTTGTACAACCAGGTTCATCCTCACCATGAGCCCGAGCTGCCGAGATAGAGCCCAGGTCATCGACGCCGGAGGCGAGGGAGGACGCCGACCTTCCACCTACACCGAGCCTACACCGACGACGACGTTGTCCTTGCCGCCGAAGTCGGACGTTGGTAGCGAGCACGAGTAGGCTAGTAGTCTCATCGCTAGTCTTAGTTGCGCTTTGTTTCTTTTTTGTGGTTGGCATGTAACCTTGAGATGTGACTCATGTGTGTTGGATATTCATGTGTTGTGGTGCTATCTGAACGCCTAAAGTCCAGTGTATGTATGCTGGCAATTTTAGATGTTGTATGCCATGGATGATGCTCTTAAGTAATCTAATTAGTGATGTTATGGATTGTGGAAATGAATCTTTATGCCTTTGTGTTGTTAAGTGAATTCATTTTCTTCCAATAATTCATTGGCATGATTATTACATTCGCTTACAATATCGTAACGTCACCTAATAATTGCTTGTTGCCGAAATATGCAGATGGTGGGAACACGCCGCACCGCTAGCGGCAATGTGATCGATGAGGGCACTGCCGGTAGTGGAGGAAACGGTGGGAACGGTGGCAACGGAGGGAACGGAAGCAACGGTGGGAATCCTAGGACTGATCTACCACCACCACCCCCACCATTGACCGCGGAGCAACTGTTCCAACAATTCTTGGGTAGTCAGAGGAACATGGAAGCAACGCTGCGGGATATCGCAGCCAATACCAGTCACGGAGGCCACCGTGACCGTCAATTCAATCAGTACAGTACGTTCAAGGATTTTCTAGATACTGACCCACCCAAGTTCCTGCAAGCCAAAGAACCTCTCGAAGCCCTGGAATGGATCAACACTATGGAAGATAAGTTCCGTCTTCTCTGTATGACTGAATCCCTGAAGGTTGAGTATGGAGCTCATCAGCTGCAAGGGCCAGCTGGAATTTGGTGGTCTCATCAGCGCACCACCTTTCCACCCAATGCTCCTATTACGTGGGACCAGTTCACTTGGGTGTTTCGCAGCACCTATGTGCCTCCTGGGTTGATGGCCATGAAAGTATCAGAGTTTATGAAGCTTACCCAGGGCAACAAGACCATGAATGAGTACCTCCATGAATTCAACAACCTGTCACGCTATGCTCCTAGCTATGTGGATACTGAAGAAAAGAAGATCGCTAGTTTTAAGAGAGGCCTCAACACTAAAATGGCAAAGACAATGGGCATCAACCGCAGTCTCACCGTCAATGAGTTTATCAGTGACTGCTTGACACAGGAGAACAACAACAGCCTGCATGCTGCTTCCAAGAATCGCAAGAGAAACTTTGAGGGGGGATCTTCTCAATTCAGGCCCCCAATGGCTAATCGTCCGCAGTACCGCCCTCCTGCTCAAAATTCGAGGTTCCGTGCACCCGCTCCAAGGAGGAATCCTACAGCTCCACCACCTCCGAAGAACCAGAGGGGTTATCGTCCACCTGCACGTCAAGCTCAAGCCAAGACTGGTGGTTCCACGGCAGCTGCTCCCGCCGTGAGGGGCCCGTGCTTCAACTGCAATCAGATGGGTCATTTCGCCAAATACTGTCCCTACCCGAAAAAGCAGACGACCTATCCCGCCCGTGCACACCACACCACCATGGATGAGATCCCCGAAGGAGAACCAGTTACTGCGGGTACGTTTCTTGTCAACAATCATCCTGCAGTTGTTTTATTTGATTCTAGATCATCGCATTCTTTTATGAGTCAAGCATGCACGGTCACATGAGTTAGAACTTAAGCAATTAGATTATGGGTACCGCATCAGCTCCGCTGGTGCTGATGTCCTATCTAATCAGATGCTTAAGCAAGCAACCTTTGAAATTGGAGATAATTCATATAGAGTTAATTTGGTAGTACTGCCTGGTTTAACTATGGATGTGATCTTGGGGATGAATTGGATGAAAGATAAGCAAGTTGTGATTGATACTGGGAATAGAACAATTACCCTCAAGGATCCTAAGGGTGATGGCACTTTCCAAGTGTTATTGCCTCGAGTTGCAGACATGACCAAGTTAACATATGCTATCCGAGCTTCTTCTCTTGCTGAGATTCCAGTGGTTTGTGAGTTTTCTGATGTTTTTCCTGAAGATTTGCCTGGGTTACCGCCTGACAGAGATATTGAGCTTGCAATTGACCTAGTACCTGGTACAGCTCCGATATGCAAGAGACCTTATCGTATGCCTCCCAACGAGTTGGCAGAGTTGAAGAAACAGTTGTATGAGCTGAATAAGTTGGGTTTCATCAGGCCGAGTACTTCTGAATGGGGTTGTCCAGCTTTGTTTGTGAAGAAGAAAGATCACTCTTTGAGGCTGTGTGTTGACTATCGGCCGCTTAATGCCGTAACAGTCAAGAACAAGTATCCTCTGCCAAGAATTGATATTCTATTTGATCAGTTGTCTAGAGCAAAAGTGTTTTCCAAGATTGATTCAGAGTTTTCTTGGAATGGCAGGGTATTATCGCCGTTTTATTCCAGATTTCTCTAAGATAGCCAAGCCGATGACGAGTCTACTACAAAAAGATCACATGTTTGTCTGGACAGAGGCATGTGAGGCAGCTTTTCGCACCTTGCGAGAGTTGCTAACCACTGCTCCTGTCTTGGCACAGCCAGATATCGAGAAACCGTTTGATGTGTACTGTGACGCATCGAAGACTGGTTTGGGTTGTGTGTAAATGCAAGATGGCAGAGTGATTGCTTATGCTTCACGTCAGTTAAGAAAGCATGAAGTCAACTATCCCACGCACGATTTGGAGTTAGCTGCAGTTGTGCATGCCTTGAAGATATGGAGACACTATCTATTGGGAAATGTGTGCAATATCTACACCGATCACAAGAGTCTCAAGTACATCTTTACTCAAGCTGAACTCAACATGAGGCAGCGAAGATGGTTAGAGTTGATCAAGGACTACAATTTGCAAGTGCACTATCATCCTGGCAAAGCAAACGTAGTTGCAGACGCTCTGAGTCGCAAGTCACATCACCATGCCGTAAAGCCGTTGTTTGGAGAGAAGTTCAATCTGATGCATCCAGCAGTTCTACATGATATCCAAGTTCGGTGTTCTCTCGACCAACAGATTATTGAAGGCCAAAAGACCGATCCTGGCATCTATCACCTCAAAGAAAGATGAAGAAGGAATCAATTCCGCATTTCAGACTCGATGATAATGGTGTACTTTGGTTCGACAACCGCCTTGTCGCCAGAAGGACCATGAACTCAAGAACAAAATGATGGATGAAGCTCACCTTTCCAAGCTATCCATTCACCCCGAAGCAACAAGATGTATCACGACACGAGACCTCGATCTGGTGGACCAAGATGAAGAAAGAGATAGCAGCTTATGTGGCTCGATGCGATACCTGCTGTCGTGTCAAGGCCATTCACATGAAGCCGACAGGTTTACTAAATCCTTTACCAGTTCCTACATGGAAATGGGATGATATTAGTATGGATTTCAACACAGGTTTGCCAACTTCACAGAAAAGAAATGATTCAATCTGGGTGATCATCGATCGGTTAACCAAGTCAGCTCACTTCTTACCTGTCAAGACTACCTTCAGACCACCTCACTATGCTGACCTCTACATCTCAGAGATTGTCCGTTTGCATGGGGTACCCAAGACCATAGTATCTGATCGAGGACCGCAGTTCACTGCTCACTTTTGGAACCGTTTGCATGAAGGTATGGGAACTAAGTTACTACACAACACTGCTTATCATCCTCAGACTTCAGGTCAGACTGAAAGACTTAATCAAGTTCTTGAAGACATGTTGAGAGCATGTGTGCTATCTGCAAAAGGATCGTGGGAATCTTGGCTAACTTTGGCTGAGTTCTCCTACAACAACAGTTATCAAGAGAGCATCAAGATGGCACCGTTTGAAGCTTTGTATGGCAGGAAGTGTAGAACTTCGTTGAATTGGGTCGAAGCAGGAGAAAGGAGATACTACGGTATTGACTTTGTCCCCGAAGCTGAAGAGAAGGTTCGAACCATCCAAGAACACATGAAAGCTTCGCAGTCCCGACAAAAGAGTTATGCTGACAATAGAAGAAGACCTTTGATGTTTGAAGTAGGTGACTATGTTTACCTAAGAGTTTCACCGATAAAGGGTACACAAAGGTTTGGAGCCAAGAGGAAGCTTGCACCAAGATATGTGGGTCCATACAAGATTCTCGAGATGAGAGGTGAAGTTGCTTACAAGTTGCAGTTACCAGAGTCGATGAGTGCTATCTTTCTGATCTTTCACGTCTCTCAGTTGAAGAACGCGTGTGCCCGAAGAAAGAGTTGATGAGCAAGAGCTGAGGCTAGCATGCATCTGACTTGGTCTATAAAGAAGAGCCTGTGAGAATTGTGGATAGCAAGGAAAGAGTCACTCGGAATCGTTTGGTGCGAACTTACAAGGTCGTGTGGAGCTACCATGATGATAGAGATGCATCATGGGAAACTGAGGATTACCTGAAAGAAGTTTATCCCGAATTCCATAAAACCTGGTTAGTAAACCAAAATCTCGGGACGAGATTTCTTTAAGGGGGTAGGGCTGTAACACCTCAGTGTTAAGCATGCATTAGGCACCTAATTAATTAACTCAACCACTCATTAAGCATGGCATAAGCATCATCAAGCATAAACCCTAATTGCATTGTCATTTCATGTGCCTTGCATTTTAAATTCTTAATTGCTTGCTTGCTTGTTTAATTAGTTAATTAATTACCTTGCAAATCACTTGATCAAGTTTGGATCCACTTGCCCAGCATTTTGAAATGATTTGGCAAATTTTATTGCAAAAGATTTGGTGCATTTTGAAGCAAAAGAAAATAATTTGAAAATCCCTTTTTAATGCCCTTAATTCAAAATGAATTTGTGATTCAAATTCTGTTTAGAATTTGGAGCTGACCCCAAAATAGAAAATGTTCATCTTGAAATTCTCTACAACTTTTATTTTGGGCACTTTTTATGAAAAAGCTTTTAAATTTGTCAAATGGATGCTTTTTGGTTCAGATTTAAATTTCAAAAAAAAAAAAAAAAAATCTTACCATGAACGAGCAGGCCGCTTTATTTTCACTCGCCCACCGCCCGCTCCACATCGCTGGGCGCGCGGCGCCGCACGCGTCGTGGCCGGCCGCCACCACAGGCGGCGCCACGCGCGCTAGCCATGACGCGGCCGAAGCCGCCGCGTGGCCGGCGTTCCCCGACGAGCGGGCCCCACCACGGCCCGGCCGCGCCGAAATAGGAACCCCCACCCCTCTCTCACGCCCACACTCGCTCACTCGCTCTCCCGCTCTCTCTCTCTCGCCTCTCGCAAAGACCGCCGCCGCGACGCCACGCGTCGCCGCCGGGCGTGTTCCGCTCCACCGCCACGCACACCAAAGCCCCGCCCGGCACACGCCACGACACCTGCCACCGTTCCACGCACCCGTCGAGCCACCGTCGCCGCTGCATTGCCTCGGTAAGAGCTGAGCAGCCCGCCTCGCCGTCATCCGCCATGGCGGAGCTTGGCAAGCTTCAGCGCACCGCCCGCGTTCCGTCCACCAGCGCCGCCTTTCTTCTTCCCTTCCCCCGCCGCGAAACCCCGGGGTTGAATCGAACTCCGTGAGCTCGTAAGGGGCGATTAGGGCCCCCACCCACCTCGCCGCCGCCTCGCCCCGCCCTGCCAGCGCCGCCGAGCCGCCATTCACCGCGGCCGGAGCTGCAGGCCGCCCAATAGGCGTGCCGACCTCTCGGTCGGCTCCGCCATGAGCTCGGGGGAGCTCAAAAGCGGCGCCTCGCCTTGCCTTACCGCCGTCGGGCCGGTGGCCCGTCGCGCGTCTCGCGCCCTGCACCGCCGCCCGACCCTCCGGTCACCGCCTGCCCTCGCCGTCGGCGTCCGGCGATCCGCCGGTAGCACGAGGACACGTTGGTGCTACCCAAATCGCCCGGCGAAGCTCCGCCGGCGAGCACCGGCCGGTCGGCCCGCCACGGCCTCGGCCGATCGACCGGGTGGGGTCAGGTTTTGACCCCGGTCCCCGCGTGTCGGCGACCCATGGTCCACCGGACCGGGTGCACCTAGTGTTTTAGAGCCGGTTTTCTTTTAAAAAGATTTTTCCGTAAAATGCTTTAATTGCTTTTTTAAATTCATAACCGGTGCAAATGGAGTCCAAATTTGATGATACTTGTTTTACTCGGTTCTTGTGAGTAGATCTACCTGTGAAAAATATGAGATGTCATTTTTGTGGTACTTTTTACTGTGTAGATTTATTTAATTGTTATATAGGCTAAAATCTGGTAAAATGCATAGTAAATTGTATATTGATCAGAAAAAATGTAATTCTTGTTTTGTTAGCTTTGTTATGTGATGTACTTTCTGTGAAAAATATATGCCATGCAGTTCCTGTGTAAAAATATTGAGATATGATTTAATTGTGTTTTAGGCTGATTTCTTTAATGATTTTTAGTAAATTAATTATGAGGAATTATGCCTTGGTAATTTTTGATGACTGCTCTTGTGCTAAGAAGTTCTAGATAAAAATATGAAATCTGTTGTTTGATACTTTTCACAGTACAAAGTTGTTAAATGTGCCTTTCTGTCCTGTTGCTTCATCTTTTTGTGTAGGCTGTCATACTTGATGAATTGTGATGAAAATTTTATCATGGCTCTGTGTTAGCATAATGTAGCTCCTGTAATTTTTGTAGAATTTTCTGGACTGTCTAGACAGAGGTCACAGTTCAAGCCTATTGTTTCACATGAAATGATAAGGCTTTGATTTAATTGCTTTAGTAGGTTCTATATTTACTTTTGAGCACTTTTAGTTATGTTGGTTTGCTGGTCCTGTTATGCACCACCCTAACTGAAGTGTGATGTTTATCCATGATTAGTGTACTTCTCCTTTATTCATGTGTTGTGAGTATGTGTGTGTGCTTATACACACCTCTCTTCTTTATACACTTCTCTAAGTGTTTAGAGAAGAGATATGCGCATACTCCCTCTGTCCCTGAATACTGCAACTTCTGGAGTTGTCTTAAGTCAAATTTTTTAAACTTTGACCAAATTTCTAGAAAAAAAATACTAAGATGTGTGATACCAAATTAGTATCATTAGATTTATCATGCAATGTATTTTTATAAGATACTCATTTTATGTCATAGATATTGATGCTTTTTTCTATAATATTGGTCAAAGTTAAAAAAATTTGACTGGCACGGATTCTAGGAGTTGCAGCTTTTAGGGACGGAGGTAGTACTCAGTAAAGTGAAGTAGTGTATACTAGAGAGGAGATATGCACCTACTCTATCAAATAACTTGTTAATCATCTTCATTCATGAGCATCGCACCTATGTATTCTTTATGTTTATACCGTGCATCGCATCATACAGGTTCGCAGAAGGACCCCCAAACCTTGGAGTTTGAGGAGAACCCTCAGGAGGAGTTCCAACAGGAGGTTCCAGTAGGAGGGGACGAGGAAGACCTGCCCGAGTGTCCGAATCACCGCGCAGCTGACTTCGACCAAGGCAAGCACCGGAGCATCTACTTACCTATGCTTTCTAACAGTCTAATTATGCTTTATGATTGTTGCATTAAGTATAGAAGTTGTGTGAAACCGTTGATGCATTATATCCTTGCTTTACCATTGATTTATCCTACCTTGATACACCCTGCTAGTCTAGGGCGAGTAAACTGCTTAGCTTGCTTAGACGTTAGAAGTCGGGTGATTTCCTGTCATCCGCAAGTATAGGTGGTTACTTGATTGATGGAAAAGCTTATGTTGATGTCATCTGGTTGATGGTTATGGTAGAGATAATTGGAGACCGGACGGAGCCTTGTGGGGTCGTTGGACCATAGTGATTTCCGTCTGTGTCGATTAAGGACCGTACCGTTGATGTACCGCAAGTCATGTTGAACGTATGCCTCACACTTAGCTGGCCGGATAAGTCGTTCCGACCGCGACGCCTAACACTATCTAGGCCGGCTCTCGATCCGTTCGCACCGTATTGGAGATGGATGGGGGACCACGGGGGCGCGAGGAGTAAGCCTCAGGTCCAGCTAGGCTGGCTAATGCAGTCGGGCGGCCCCTGGATACGGTGGTTCCGCTCAAAACCGCGTTTTCTTCCCAGATATGTGCCACGGTGACCTGTAGCTCACTTGGCTAGTGAGCGTGGTTTGTGTGAGGAATACCCCCTGAGCTCAGTAGTAATCGATTCGAATCGCCATCGTTCCTGGACAGTAAACACTTGACTTGAGCTGCACCATCGTAGTAATGATTATGGAATGTGGTTAATGATGATGATGGGTTAAGCTAATGTTTATGATTATGGTTACTACTTGCTTGCTTAATCATGACTAATATACTATAATGATGCATAGTATAGGTCCTCACTTAGTATAAGTAGGAATGGTTAAGTTGAGCTATCACTTTAAATGTTATTACCGCTTTTATATGCAAGAGTCAAGCTATCCCCGATAAAGCCTGTCATACTCCTTGAAGTCTTTTATTTTAAGTCCGTCGGGTAAGTCTAGCGAAAGTACCTTCTCGTACTCGGGGTTTTTCCCGCTTGTTGTTTGTGCAGTGACGGACATACCTTCCACGGGTACTGTGCTACCTGTCTTTTTCCAGTGGACTAGAAGACCTTGGGCAAGGTTAATCTTTTATATTCTCCCCAACTGCTTTTGATGGATAGACTCTGAACTGGCACTGTATTAAATGTGTGAGTTGGGTTGAGCTTTCAAAACTACTTTGCTTTCGCTACTCGGATTTGAAGGACTTGGTTTGTAATAACTTTATTTCCGCACTCTGATGTTATCGAACTATTTGTGAAATGTTGTAACGTGCGAATGGTGACGCTAAACTTGTACGATCTTGGTTGATGATGTTTGGTTTGAAATCCTTCGAGATTTCCAGACTACCGGGTTTATAACGGCTTAAGTGTGACAATTGCTTGTTTAGCGAGTGATTTTTTCACTTATGCTTTTATAAATTGGTCGATTCTGTTACAGCTGGCATCAGAGCAAGGTTTAGTGGTTACTGTTCACATGTGTATTTAAAATAAAAGCCCTACTGTGCCTATAGACATACTAGGGAAGTTTGAGAACATAGCACGCCCTTCCTTCGTACAAAAGCCCTACTGTGCCTATAGACAGGGTTTGGATTACATAGGACTCAACAGAAATGTCACACCCGCGATCTACCAAACCGGGCCTATAGGGTGCATTCGCAGATAAACAACGTATAAGCACCACGCTTACATAATGTTTATCACTCACCCAACGATCAATTAGATGAGTGCTATATGAATCTATGGATAAGTATAATGTTAATCTAGCTATACTAAGCATATAACCATAATAGACAAAGAACAAGATAACTATGAATATAAGTAAATAAGTATTCATTAATTCAATTGTAGCAATCATATAACTATACAATGAAAGAGAACAAAGGTGAGAGGAGGTAAAAACTATACCAAATCCAAGCTCTTGATGGCTCCGGAATCCAAGCCTGCGCTTGCCTCCCTCTAGTTCTAATCTAGCTATCTAGACCCTAGCTAAGGAGCTCGATTAGGGTTTCGGGCCGATAATCGGACTTTGAATGAGGAATGAATGAATGTGCCCCTCCCATGGGGGGGTGCCTCTCCTTTTATAGCCCCTGGGCGATGATCGTGAGCTATCGGATCAAACCGACATTGGCGGGCGGCTAGGATCGATCCTCAAAGGCGGTGGAGCGAACCAGCGAACCGGCTGAACCGGGGCCCCCCATCGCCGGCCGGTCGATGCCGGACCCGGCCGGTTCGGCCTCGGTGGCCTCCGGGGCCCCGGCTCGGCGTGGTGCCTTCTTGTCTCTTCCGGAACCTTCCCGTGTTGCCGTGGGGTTCGTTTTCCGTTTTCTTATTCGATAAGCTCTTGTGATCGCGCCTTTTCTAGTTTACGTCTGCGAAACAAAGAAAACACAAAACTCATGGAATTCGGGTCGAGTGTAAACCCTATGTCTACTTTGGTGATCACAATTGCATTCTTTTCATGGCTAGTTGACGGTTGATTTCATACAATAATGGCCGTCAACAATATTCTCACCCAAGATGTAAATGAACAATGTGAAAAGACATCAATCTTATTGTGCCTAAGGTTTGAGAATGAATAAATTTCTGGTTCTATTGGTGTTTTCCACCAATAGAGCCCATGCACTTGATCTCGACCTTGTCTTTATGAGTAGAACACACTTCAAGCAAAGTGTGGGGAGATTCCCCAAATTCTACAAGTGGAAGATCTAAAACCAATAACAATGATGCACATAAGATTGGCTTTAAGATGCTAATATAAAGAAAAGAAGAAGGTGACACCACCATTGGAAGCGCCACCGGTGGAGACACCACCTCAATCCTCATCCTTAGGAGCAAACTAAAGTACTTGATAAATGAACCACTTTGCAGGAGGAGTCCAGTTCGAAGGACTCAAAACATCGAACCATCGCCGTGAGGTAACATCGGTAGTTATCCATATTTACTTTCTTATATTGCATGGTTTATTTTCTTTTTTAGCATGTTTACATTTTTGCACTATCACTGCATCAAGAAAAATAAATAGATGAATATTCATTTATTTTACATCATAAAAAAGCCCCCGTGAAACTCTTGTGGTATAAAAACTATAGGAGTGCTCACTTGTGGTGGCCTACAAAATAAAAATATATATCATGCGTCTGTACTTTCTGCATATAAACCCATAAAATCCAAAAATATTAACGAGCATCCCGCTGCAATACGCTATCTTAAAAATACTTTAAAACCTCCACAACACCCAATCCTCTAAAAATGGCTAATCATTAACTTTTTATCCTAATACCATTCCACGAGTTTTGGTGTTTTGTGAGAGCTTTCTGCATGATGACTCTAAGAGCCAGCTCACTTAGGTGTCTTCATCCTTATCACTCGAAGAACATCTTTTCGATACACGCTAACCCCCTGTGTGATGGAAGTAACTTCATGGGTAATAAGATTGAACTATTCCTAGCAACACTTGCTCTTATAAGCATGAGCTCCTCTGTGAGGACCACTCGGCTTCAACGCTCAACTACGACAACATCCAGCTTGGGGGAGAGCGTCCCCTAGTTATCAGGTAAGTATACCTATGCGATTATCGAAGTCTGTCTTATAGTCATAAAATACCAAAAATATATGGGCACATGAAGGTCCACATTTATAGTCTCTAGTAAAATAAAAAGATGAATAACAATCAAAACCAAATAAATATACTCTAGCTATTTATTAAGGTGTGATCATATAGTGTGTTTACAGTTGTGTCTAGTTGTTAAGAGTCAAATAAAACCGAGGAACAATAAAATTTTGTCTTGGAAATGATGAATAGCTACTCTATTGTAATTTCTTTCTAGTACCTACTTTCAAGCACGAGTTCTCTTAATTAATAATAATGTCTTATAATGAAATTAAATGCATGAGTAGCAAATGCTTGATCTAAGGTCTAAGTAATTGGTGGGTATGATGTGATGATCTGAGCTACTGTTATCTTGTTCTAAACAACACTAGAGTTTCGGAGATTTACCAATATTAATATGACTAATAATTGCATTGAGTTAAATTAAACTTTGTTGACTCTATGCGAAGTTATCATGCTATTGAATTGTGATCACTTACACATTCCATTCATTTTCCGCATAAATGCTCATAATTATCTGTTGCTATCCTCTCAAAAGTTTGTTGGAAGACATGTGGCTATGCAAAAGTATCCGAGGAAATAAAAAGGGACAAGTGTCCGAAACCTCAAAAAGATAGATCCTGAGGAAATAAAAAGGGACAAGTGTCCGGAACCTCAAAAAATGAATATCAAACAAAAATGGGCATGTGCTCGATAGTAGAATTAGCTTCATAGCCATGTGTCTCTAATAAACAGAAGAGAGTGATAAATTAAAAAAACTGACCGACTCCATTTTCCATACACATACACTTCTCGATTCAACGGTGTTATTGACTTTCTCTATAGATCCTTTGTTTAATTTGACAACAATATGTTTCTAAGCTTTTGAAAAAAAAATCATGAAAACTCCGGATTAAAAGGTGAAGTGAAAGAACTAGAGACATAGTACTTGATTTGATCGTTCTATCTTTCAGTTACTCAAGATCCAAGGTAACAGCAATAAGCCCCATGATGAATAATATGATATATTTGTTCTAAATTCAAAGGAGAATTTTTGTTTGAACGTATGTGTACTTGTTGGAAGTGAAAACATTGCAGCAACTCCTGATCCATTGTTGAGTTTGGCTTTGCTAAGGGACTAGCAATGGTTAAGCTTAGGAGAACTTGTTGATGGTCCTTAATGCCTATTTTATATCATCAATTATTGCATGAATTAACATGAAAAGAATCATAAAGCATAGTTGTAGGGTTTGATTCTAACGAGTTCCACGAGTTGTGTTGTTTTTGATCGTTTTGTAGGTAATCCAATTTTGCATAGAATAAAAGTATCTCAAATGATAATTTGGAGTGCATCATTTTGAAGAGCTCGTTGAGACGATCAAAACGGACATATGGTTTGCCCTATTTAGAGTCCGGAGTCAAAAGATATCAATTCTACACCGAAACCAACACTAGAAGACTCTAGAAGACACGTGAAGGCGACCCACCGAAGGGGGGGGCCCACCTCATAGGGTGGGGCCGCCCGGCGCCACCTCGGGGCCGGCTGGCGCCCTCCGGAGCCTATTCGGGGCCCGCTTCGACGGACGGCCTCCTACCGCCTTAGGGTTTGCATCTCCACCGTTGCCTAAGTCGGTTTGATCCAATGGCGCACGTTCATCCCACCGGGCTATAAATAAAGAGGCAGACCCCCTCCCTGAGGGCACCACATTATTATGGATATGTAGAGGCGTCCCTCGAATGTATGACCTCTCACCTCTAGAGAATTAGGGCTAGACTTTCCAATGTAGTAGATTAGTTCTAGTCGGGAGTTAGGGAGAGCGGAGCTGCGCCCCGGTTCTGGAAGAGTCTTCAGAGTCTTGGTATGTCTTTGTATTTATTCTTTGTAAGACTTATACTTTAATATATTTATCTTCTCTATTTACTTTATGCCTTTGATATTATGTTTAGTATAGTTGTTATATCTTGGCATGGGATCTCCGCTCATATTGAGTGCTCTGGTTATCATATGTGATTAGAGTAGTAATCTTTAGGGTAGACGTGGTGTCTAGGCTAGGGTTTACCTGAGGTTGGCTCAATCCCATGGTTAGTTGTGGTAGCCCCAGAGGTGACAGCTCTGTCTGGTCTTCGTATTCCACCACGTTCGGGTTGATGTTTCGTAGAGCTTTTGGCAGCCTTCTCCAGCTACCTTCTTCCCAGTCTTATTCGAGAGTTGGAAAGGTACTGCGGCTCCAAAGTGCTATTGTGTGATTGCTATATCTACCATGAATCAGTTATTATAGAACCCTAGTAATAGAGAAGTATTTAGGAACCATGAATTCTCCCGTTGTCCTCTCACTTTAGCTATCTACTCTCTTATAATAGAATTCTCCTGTGTATCTGTGTCATCTATGCATAATTTTTATTATCTATTATTTACCCCTACTATAGTCTAGTTGGTGTATTAACTTAGTAGATACATGATGGTGAACTATCAATATCTTTATCCATTGTTTCCCAGTGGTAAAATATAAATAACGATACCTGGAATACTCCCGGTAAAATGCTACAATGGTTTTCTGTGCGCTTGCAGAATCCTTCATATTTTAGTTGTGCATAAGAAATACCAACACACGTGAAGGTTAAAAAGCTCCATAGTTAAAGATAATATGGGTGAGTTTGAAAGTTAGAGCAGTTTGTCTAATCCAGAAGAAAATTTTTGTTTGAAAGCCTGTGCACTTGTTAGAATAAAAGCATTGTAGCAACTCCTGATCCAACTCTAGGTTTGCTAAGGGACTAGCAAAAGGTAAGCTTGGGGGAGTTGTTGACGGTGGATAGCGTCAACTTTTTATATATCAAAAGGCATGAAACACACATCAATATCTAGAAGGCTAGGGTTTTATCTAACAATTTCCACGAGTTTTGGTGATTTATCTATTTCCAGGGACTAATCCAGAAAACACCAAAAAAGGGGCATAACTACAAATCTACACCACAGATTTATCCGCAACTCATGAATACACCAAACTACCCTAGAAGGATCCAGAAGATACCAAAGCGAAAGGGAGCACGAGGGGCTTCCAAGTGGGGCCGCCCGGCCCCACCTGCCAGGCCGGCTGGCCCCTTGTGAGAGGAAGGGTCTCCCCCTTCTGGAGTCTTCTTCCACCGCCATTGTTGATCAATCTTAGCCCTATGTGAAGTTGGTTTGATCAAACGGCTGTCGTGTATCCCACAGGGCTATATATCGGAGCCAGACCCCCCAGAAAACCCTAATTCATTCAATACCTCATTCAAGTCATTTAAGGTTGAGCCAGTTGAAGATCAAGTCATCTAGAGCTTCAAGTTCTAGTTCCTCATAGCCTTCTAGTTTATAGTTTAGCCAAGTTAGATCTAGATTAGAGAAAGCCAAGGCGTGTTAATCAGTCTTGGATTTTGGAAGTTGTCAAGAAGAGAAGAGTCTCGTATAGTTCCTTTGCTCTCTTCTTTTTTATTGTATTATCTGCGTTTGTATGATATTTACTAGCAACATTGTTCTTTATCTTAGTTTAATTATTATGTTCAATGTCTACTTCAATACATCTAGTTTAGTTGGTTTGCTATTATATTTATGCACCGGTTCGTATAGCGCTCATCTAGTTTATCATATGGTGAGTGGTAGGCAATATGTAGACATGGTGTCTTGATGCTTTGCTTATCTGCGGATATTCCCAATTATGTCGCGTAGTGAGGTAGATCATGGATGTGACAGATACATTGAGTCCTTTGTAGGCCTTCCCCGTATAGTGGATTGGTAGAGTGGGATTGTCGGGTTAAGAGTATATTTATACACATGA
>JADLZL010003257.1:0-111893 GCA_015844335.1 Chrysopogon serrulatus | reverse complement strand
GCGCCACCATGTCGCCAGGTGGCATGGCGCCATGGCCCATGGCCAACCTCTCATTTTCATCCTAGCTGGCGACGGTTAACTTTCTTTCGACTGCACGACGGCGGCTTCAAAAAGATGAACATGCATGAAGCTGGATTTTGCTTGGAACTTTCGGATGTTCGCCATATTGGGCTAGTGGTTGCCTCGTCAGCCGTCACCATGTACAACGTGAGTGCGTGCTGGACTGCTGGTGGGGCTGGGTGCCGTCGTGGATCGACGCGTGTCCGGAATACTCCCACCACCCGAGCCTATAAAGCTGCGGCATTGGAGGTAGTTCGTCTTGCGCAACATCTTCAGAAGCTACAGCTACAGCACACATAACACACTCCGGTTTCGTTTTGCACATCTGCAGAAGCTACGCAGCTGCAGCACATCCAGTCCTACTCCAGCTCGGAGAACCAAGTGTCTGTGAGTCGTGAGAGAGAACCGAGTGAGCTAGCGATCATGGCGGCGTCTCTGGCTCTGCTAGGCCTGTACACCGGGGGCAGCGGCCGGGGCAGGAGGGCTCACGTAAAGAGCGGCGGCCGCCGCCGGTCGGCTGCGGCGGTGAGGCAGCTGCTGTCGAGATTGAGCCGCTCTTGGAGGAGACGCGTGGCGCGGCCGAGGCGAAGCGCGCGCGGTCCGGTTTGGGTATGACCTGCATAGCTACTACCAGAACTTCGACGACGGCACTGCCTCCTTCGGACACCACGGCTTGTAGCTGCACTTAGCTACAATAATTCCCTCTTGCCACTTCTCTGTACTTATGGTTGCTACTGACTTGCGGTGACTATTATTAGCTCGTGGAGTCATTGACTCATCACTGTACATGATCACTTCCTGGTCCCTTAGCTTCTTTTTTGTGTTGTCGGGACTGAGGAGTACATATGTAAGACTAAATCTGGCTGCCATCGATCAGCAAAATGATCCTTTATTGTGGAGCTATTTGAAGCTTGGAATATAGAAATGGTTTCTGTATACTTAAACTGATCCTGAGATCTTCTGTCCTGTCTTCAGGTATACACGCATGTGCCAAACCCGTGTCCAATTGTTCATCAAACTGATTTCTTTTTTCGAACACGCTTTTTGAGGAGATAAGCTAAAGTTAGATGGCCGTCGGCACGCACTGTGGCTCATTCGTTCATAATAAACTTTTTAGATGATCGAACACGATCACTGATAAAGAACAGACTTTCGATTTTTACCTTTAGTCTTAGCTAAAATTAGGTCCAGAATTGAAGAGATAATTAGTCCCAGTCTCTATCATTTTTTTTGATAAAGGATAGTATAATCCGCCTCTACATCCGGCGATGTACACAAACCAATCATTACAAGTTTGTAGACATAAAAAAGCAAGCACTGTTCTACCAACATAGTGGTATTAACTAAAAAGCAAACGATAAAGATGCTTCCACCCTCTATTAGAAAAATCTAAAGCAATTATCTCTAATTTCTTGCTCATCGAAATGAGGGTGTCCCCGCCTGCTCATCACGCCGCAATCGGGCCCGGGGCGCGTAGCTAATATGCTCCTCCGAAAATAACCTGCATAATAGAGTTAGTTTTCAATCGCTTAAAAATTACATCATTCGGCATCGCCAGACAGCCCAAAGATAAAGCAAATGACCCCCCACCCAAATCAAGGCTTTAATCTTATTATTTTGATTATTAAGCCAATTCCCAAACATATGGTTGATGGATCTAGGCTCGGGTCGATTAGTAGCAAAGAAAATTACCCTCCAAATTATCCTTGTAAAAGGCAATCTAGGAAGAGGTGTTGAATAGTTTCATTCATATTACAACACAGGCACTTCTGACTGCCCTTCCAATTTTTCCTGGCTAGGTTGTCTTTAGTGAGTACGACACCCCTTTGTAAAAACCAGAGGAAAATTTTAATTTTTAGAGGTATTTTCATCCTCCAGATGTTCTTATGCTGGAAAGGTGGATGAGAATCGATGGCATCGAGATACATAGATCTGTGTTTGACGTGATTGAACCTAAGATCTAGCATAGACAAACTACGACTGTTTGCATCCGTGCACCTCTCAATAGCTCAGTTATCTGCCAAGGCTATGGATGAAGGGCCGACCTTGGCATTATTGTTATGTCAGGGATATTCTCGTTTTTAGTAGTGTTTAGTATTACTAGTTTCATCAACCCGTGCTCTAGCACGGGACAGAATCTAAGACATAAGCATTACCATCTTGGAAAATTTAATTAACTAATATTAAATTGTACTTTTTCACTTTGTTCATTTTTCTAACACAAACCCGTGCACTTGCACAGGAGAACCAAATGTAAATCTAAATTTCCTCTTTTCTATAAAGAAAATAGATAGCTTACTTAATAGGTTATGCACAAATAAAGTTTCCAAAGCAAATTTGGGTATAGACTATTTAGAATGTTGTGGCAACATATGAAAACTATACAAAATAAGCTCCCCAAGTTGTAGCAAGTAGTAAAACCTTATTCCACCTCTACTTATGGAACACGTTAAGTACATTTTTAATTAGGAAAAAATCCGATAAGCACACACATGTACATTTTTAAAGAGTATCTCACGGTTGGAGGTAAATTTTGTCAACAAAATCTCAACTCCTATATATGAATTAGAAAAAAAATATAAAGATTCTCTTAGAGTTATTCTAAGACCAAATATTTGGATTGGTTATCTGCATGCAGTAGTAATTGACATGTTTTGACACTTTCCTTATTATAAACGGTAATTTTGCAACAAATTGTTACTACATTTTTAGAAAAATATCAATTGCCCCATGTCAAAACATATCCTTCACAATCTCATAGAGAAAAAATGGCACAATAGCAACCATATGTTTTGTGAAATTTCATTTAACTAATTCATTTTGTTCTAATTTTTAAGCCACAAATAAGATACGATGATTAGAGCTCCTCACATGCAAGATCCCTTCAAAATTAAACTTAATCTCCAAAGGGTGCTCTTAACAAAAATTCTCTGCAAAATGTTTCCTTCAAGATTCCCAAATCTCAAATGATAATAGGGTGAACAGATGTCACTGTCACCCCAAATTAGACAGACACAAAGGAAGGTTTAACATATCAATAAATAGAGTATGTTGATGGAGAAACTATTGAATGATGATTTTTTTATTGCATACACGTTAAGACTTTGAGAGGTTGGATAGGAAACTATTATTCGAGATCTTCTGCCTGCATTCTTTTTGTTCTAGGACTGTATAGGACTATTTTTAGGTGATGGATCAGTGAAGCACTTTCTTCCTAGGTTGTTTAACTTCTTAGTGATTGTATTTACGGTTTGATTTTTTTTTATCTTCAAAATATGCTAAGCCAAAGATTTGGGAAGCTATGATTTTGGCTATTTGTTTAGTTTGGCTACTCAAACTTGTCAACCACTCACATATGATTTGTGTCAATTTTTTTACGCAACATTGGCTTGCCAAATGATAAGGCCCTAATTTTTGAAAATTAACTCATAAGTATGGCTAACTTTTTCCCTTTCCCACAAAAATTTGAAAATTGAAGAATTTTTGCATTGTTTATGTAGAGATATGTGGATGCATTACCCTTGATGTCTGGGACCTCATACACACTTATTGCAAATCAACCTTTATATCCTAGGTCCAAGCTCTGATCTTTCAACGTACATCAGGTTTGCATCGAATATTGCCTATAATGGAAATATTAAGCGTAAGACAGTAACAAAACATGTTATTTATATAAAAACCTATTTAACAAATAGAGAAAGTGCACCAAAATATTTGCTATGGTCTAGATGATTTTTTCAGGTCAAACCAACCTTGCAATTTGCACTTGCATGATCTTGCCCATCTTGGAGGTTGACGTCAGATTGATGCGATGCATAGCGATGCAAACTTTAGATCTAGCATCTGAATTTCTGTAGTACAAAGCAACAGAGCATGGATACGTCAACAGCCTGCGAAGGATGCCGCTAATGCTTGCCATGCAGAGGATGAACAACCCACGGGCGGTGTCGCTAGCATGCCTTGTGTGCGCGCTTTGATCCCTGCCAGCGTCCCACGTTCATGGACATGACGGTGTGGAAGTACTGCACGAAGTCGCGGCTACCGATCTAAGACGTGCCGGGGATTAGCTGGCCCACGATGCCAGTGCCGTGATTGTTGAGCATGATGCCCAGTCGGCCGTGTCAAGCCACGGCGGCGTCCATGGTCGCGGCGTCGCTGTCCTCGACGGCGGCATGCAGGGCACGCGAAGGATGGATTTGTTGGCATAGATAGATTAGATTGCCTCTCATATCTTTTATGGAGAAGAGAACTTTTGTTATAATATAATACGTTAATAATTAACAATGGAAGTATTCCACCGCATATATTTTACTATGATATATCATGTTAGCACTTGGTATAGTACTCGTCGCGTGGATTTTCTGTTTTCTGCCGAAAAAGATATATTTGTTTTTTAATCCCTCTTTATATAATGGCAGAGGTGGAAAAATTACCATGGAAAAGAAAAGATCCAATGGTCATGGATAACTTAGACTTTTGATTTGATGGCTAGATGTTTCTGATTAATGTGAGAATTTTTAGTATTTATCTTTTTTCTTAGTGCATCTGGTGAGAGTTAACGTGGAGCCTCCGTTGGGGCCTCTAATTAGTAATAGTAAGATTTTAGATTTCTGCTAGTAAAAAAAAATAGAGAGCATGACTGGCTCTCTAGGTGCACACAAGATTAGTTGTTTAACTGTGCAAAGATTCAGAGAAACTTTTATTCAAATGACTTTCCAAATTATAATTTAGAGAGTGAGTTTAAACGAGATTGTTGGAGATGCTTGCAGGCAGCAGCACCATAAAATCGGAAAAGCCAAATCTTGACGGCCAAATCAAGCTACTAATGTCAGGGAAAAGGAAAGGAAAACTAGCATTGGGTCATGGTAAAACCTAAAAAGACAAATTACTCACACCCATAGGGCCAGCACCCCAGGTTCACCATACACATGCCGGCCTTGCTGCCTGGAGTCAGATGCTATTCTGATGCATCTCTATTGCCTGATGATATATCACCGCCATCCAGAATGGCTGGACTGGGAATTCTCTTTGTCAACACGCACTTACAGCCAGTTCAAACAATTTACATCAAGGCAGTCATGTCAGATGATCACTCAGTCATCATGGCTGAGGCTGAAGCCGTAGCATTAGCGGCGGCGGCCGCCAACAGCTCAACTTTAGAGACACTTCTTTCCTATCTGACTGAAGCCAACTGGTTCAGTTTCTCAACGCTTCTCAACGCTGAGGACCAACAACATCCCTCGGATTGGAGAATGAATCCTTTTACTCAGATTTTTGCTAACTTGGCAACCTCTCAATAGATGAAGATCTACAAGATTAGTAGGACACTCAACTCTACAACAGATTCCTTGGCTAGACAAGCTCTCTATTCTTCTGTTTCAGAAGCTTTTCTATCTTTGTGTTCCTACCAAAATCACTATCAACAGTGCCCTTTGTCTGGTGCACTGCAGTCTGTAAACCTTAACAATGTAAGGTTAATTGCAGCTTAATGCTGCTGAAATAAAGTTGTTCCTTGTCAAAAAAAAAGCAAGATTGACTGGCGGCTCATCTTTGTAGCATAAATGATTTGTACTACCATAGTCCCCTGCATTATGCTGCCATTCCACCACAACCATTCACCGACTATCCCTTTTTTATCTGCAAATCATCTGTTCAGGCTAAAGACGCGCGCATGCAACTAGAACTAGAAGCTTCGCTAGAAGAAGAAGAAGAAGAAGAAGAAGAAGCTTCGCCGCCTCTTCTAGGGATTTACGCTTTAACGTAGCACTAGTGCGTTTCTTTTCTTTTTTCGCAAACGTGTCCTTGTGACACGTGTTTCAGTGTATTCCCTTTCTTTTTCTTTAGATGTCACAGAAATTCATTCTAGTCGGTAGATGACACATTGTAATCCGCTCCCATGTTGATCCTGGGCATGGATGACTCAGCTCCATGTATCTTCTTCCTGTTGTTTTTTCTTTTTTGGAAGATATCAAAAGAGTGAAAGAACCTGGTTGTTCCAGCTGTAAAACAAGAAGTCCACGTTCTAAGCTTTAGTCATTTTCAGTACAAGGACAAGAATCCAAAATGAATCGAGTAATAACCAGTTAGTATTATCCATGGTGAGTGGCTAACTATGCGCATCAATGGAACCCACAACCGATCTTTTTCCATGGCATTACATCCAAGATTCCTAATCTCTGAGTGACATGCCTAACTATGTGCATGAATGGAATCGGCCATCGTGCCTCTCACTGCACGCCGACCGACCGGTATCTCTACAACAAACCAACGGATCGATGACCACTCTCACATGCAGCACAGGCAGGAAGCCGCTGACCTGGACAGGAAGCAGCTCAACCGACTAGGCACCACCGTGTCGCCAAGTGGCATGGCCCATGGCCAACCTCTCATTCTCATCCTAGCTGGCGACGGTTAACTTTCCTTGGACTGCACGACGACGGCGGCTTCAAAAAGATGCATACGCTTGAAGCTGGAATTTGCTCGGACCTTTCGTATGATCGCCGTAGTGGATGCCTCGTCACCATGTACGACGTCGATCGACGCGTGTCGGAATACTCTCACCATCGCGAGCTTATAAAGCAGTGGCATGGCTGGCTGGTGGGTCTGGGTGCCGTCGTGGATCGACGCGTGTCCGGAATACTCCCAGCGTCCGAGCCTATAAAGCTGCGGCATTGGAGGCTCGTCTTGCACATCTTCAGAAGCTACAGCTGCAGCACACACAGTCCTACTCCAGCTCGGAGAACCAAGCTTGTGTCTGTGACCTGTGAGAACCAAGTGCGCGATATCATGGCGGCGTCTCTCGCTCGCTAAGCCTGTACCCCGGGGGCAGCGGCAGGGGCAGGAGGGCTCACGCCGGGGGCGGCGGCGGCGGCCGCCGGTCGGCTCCGCAGTGAAGCAACTGCTGTCGAGGTTGAGCTGCTCTTGGAGGAGACGCGTGGCGCGGCCGAGGCGAAGCGCCGTCAGGTTTGGGTATGACCTGCATAGCTACTACCAGAACTTCGACGACGGCGCTGCCTCTGCCTCCTCCGGGCACCACCGCTTGTAGCTGTAATTTCCGGTGATTATTGTTAGCTCGTGCAGTCACTGAACAGTAGGATCACTCCCCTTAGCTTTTCTTCTGTGTAGTCAGGGACTCAGGAGAGTAGTATATATGTAAGATTAAATCTGCCATCCATCAGCAGAATGATGCTTTATTATTGCGGAGCTATTTGAAGCTTTGGAATGTAAATGGTTCCTGTATAATAATATAATGGGTCTATCTAGATAACTGTCGACATATTTGATGCTTTCAAATCTGTCAGTTTTTTGGACCAATAGAATATTGACAGACCGACAAATAGTGGATGCAAAAAAATGTCAGATTTTAAATAGCACATGTCAACATTAAACTGAGATCCAAAACCCGTTAACCTTCAACACCAGAGAAAATCTAATAGATAGAGAACCCAAAGTTCTAGTTCTGATTACAGTCAAAAGACATAGGACACCAAGTAGAGGAACATACAGTACAAAAGACCACAGCAGGAATTCTGCGACATTGCAGGTGACATGACCTCTATAGCTACCCATACCATATGACATCAATCTCCGTGGGATGTATGGCAGACACTCCCACCATCCTGGACTGCAAATACTCGTCCACGTCAGCAAACAGACTGAGGTGTTGACACAGTGCTTCAAAGTTCACCTGCCATTCTCCCCCTAGCAGATAAATTGACAGCTTGGAGGTGTTATGAGCATCTATGTTCACATAGAATAGGCGCCCCTGAGAATGGCCAATGAGCTCGACCTCTCTGCGGTCCAGTGCAGCGACTACGCCATCATCGTCAGTGACAAAATGCAGCTAATACACCTTGAACTTGACAAACATCCTTGCACCTCTTGATCTTTATTGAATGGGCATCCTTCCTCCTCGCGGTGAGAAGGAAATCCTTGATCTCGTGGATCTGCCTTGACTGCAGATTTATTTCACAAATGATTTGACAAAGCAATGAGATAGGTTGACATTTGACAATGAACTACGAAAAAATACTAACAGGATGGCAACAAAGAAAAACTCATTGCCACTACTAAGAAAACAAACACCCACACACATGCTAATTGATAGTTTATATACAATTGGTTCGACAATGTTGGGTCTTCTTTTTATAATTTAATATGTTAATCTATCAGTACATTTCAATTCGAATTATTACAACAAGCATAGCAAAATGAAACATACACTGAAAACTATAGAGCCAAATGGCACCAAAATTATATAGTGAGCACAAGCATACAAGTGATGACTTGGCATAACAACGGTGGCACAAAAATACAGTAATTGAAAATATATCTTTTCATTCTCGCATCAATTCACTTAGGATAAAGCTAAGAATAAAACTGAGAGACAAATAAACAGACACACACACACAAAACGCCCACACACAAAACACACACACATATAGAGAGAGATAGAGAAACACACACTTAGGGTACCTCAACCAGGAAAACAATAGCAATACAAAAGCTTAATCAGCAGCAGCAACAAATGCAACAAAAGCAATATCAACTCAATCCGCAGCAGCCTAATCAGAAAAAAGAGCTCCAGACAACAACTTCAATAAGATTGCAACTAGTAAACAACTCTAAAAATAACAACTACAAAAAGTCAGCTCAACTACACCTTCTATTGCTCCCTCAAAAATAAAAAAATATATCAACTCTAAACAACAGCTTTGATAAGCATCAACTTGAATACAATAGCAGCCCTAGAAAATAAATAGACCCATATAAAGAAGACCACACACACAGACAAACACAAACACAAAGGCACACCCACACCCACACCCATAGACAAACACACAGATACAGAGGAAGGGAGAGAGAAAACAAACACACACCTACATGAAGAGACACAAACAAACCCAGACCTGCGCGCGCACACACACACATACACATACACAGAGAGACACGAACACACACCAAAAACACACAAAAAAGGAAAACATAAGCAACTCAACTAAATTCACAAAAAAAAGGATAATGTTCAAAGCTGATGCAACAGTAGCTCAAAAAGCTGAGCCATACCCATTTGAAACACACAGAGGCACACATGAGAAAGCAGAAACAAATACAACAAAAGCTTAATCAGAAAAAAACTCAATCAATAAAAAGCTTTCACATTTCCAATCAAAAGCATCAGGTTCACACATGCAGTACCTATGTAAAGTAAGAAAGAGAAGAGGGCACATGCAAAAATAGCTAAGGCAATTGTTGCCACCACCGAACTGAATATAAAAGTCAGAACCAGGCTTGACTGCTTGCCTGATGCCCTGCTGAAGAAATACAGTGAGTGTATTACTACAATTTCTGTTTGCCGAGAAAGACTGACAAAGGAATTAAAACATATACTACAGTACTCAGTTGAAGGTTCAATTAGATACATGTAGTATAGCTTTGACACGACTCACGCATACATATATATGAAAATAACTTAGGATTTTAGCATCAAGGTAGATAGGTTCACATATACATAGATATATAAGATTAACTCAGAATTCTAGCTGGATTAATAGAGTAGGTGTTGTTGAGAAAAGGAAAATTAAGAAACTAGCTGCTACAGGTAAGTGTTATTCAAAATTCCTAATTGATTTATGAACTATACAAATCCACCTTGTGGGTACCCACTAAAACAACATACAGTGAGCAAGTAAATGTTATTTAAAATTCTAGGCTGAGATTATTAAAGTACCTGCTGCTGCAGGTAATGTTCTTCAAAGATAATGAATTTCAGATAACTCAAGATAGCACACATGAATCAGGAAGCAGGACAAAAATACTCTATACATGCCAACATAAAATGCTTGCATATATATGTAAGTAAAAGAAGATGAGCATTGCATTCATTACATTATGCCTCTGATTTCAAAGCAAAATATTATTTTTTTAAAAAAATACTAGATAGCTTCAAACTATAATATGCCTCTGATTTTCAAATACAAACTACTGTATCCATTAGAACATGCAAGCAGCGATCATTTATGCTGCAGGAACTGTCAACAGACAACCCAGACAACATTCTTCGGCAGAGCTAATTAACTAACTAATCCTTCTTCTAGAATCTGCATGTGCATGCTCATCTCTCAACTAATCCTTCTTCTAGAATCTGCATGTGTATGCTCATCTCTCATCATCATTTTCACCATTTACAACAAAAAATACATCAGTAACAATTGCAGGTGAGCAGCAACACACATATCCAATGCCTCAACGACAGCAATAGATACAATGAAGATGTAGACAAATTAATCTGCAGTAATAATAAGGGATCCGTTCTCATTATACGAAATGTCTGGATTCTTTATCTCCAACTCGAAGCCATCCATCCATACTATAAATTGAAGGCCAGAAACCACATGGTCATGCATCCAATCCACACATACAAACCAGGCGACAAAGCCATAGCTGCAGCTCATCATTCAGGTCCATATATACTGTATCCGTATCCATGGAAAAGCAGGTGCTACTGCTAGAGCTGGAGGTGCGGGCGCGACAGGCCCCACGGCAGCTTCAAGCTTGGGCTCGCCGGGTGGAGGAGAGCACTGCAGTAGCATCAGGCTTCGGCCCCCGGTGACGACAACGCAGCCCGATAACGTATCCAGGCCGCACCATCGCCATCCCCTCTCCCCCACCCACACACAACCCACCACAAAACTAGAACATATCGAGCCAGATCTAGCGCGCATCCACCGACGACCTCGACCATCAGCGCGTGTAAAGAGCAGTAACACCTCAAAAACAAATGCAAAATCGACAAATAACCATGCAAAGACCAAAAAACACTTACAGAAATCAACTGCGCGAAGAGATTCGTCTGCAGCCGTTGGCAAGGGAAAGACGCTCCCGGCCCCGAGCGTGTCGGACAACTCCACTACCCATAGCTTGTCGCAGCTGCTGAACGCCTCTCACTGCAGCACCCACAGCACGTGGACAGCGCTCCAACGACCCTCGATGCAGCACACACAGCACAGCGCAGTAGCACACCACAGGACCGAGGCACAGGGGGATCTTAGGCGCATAGTTGTGCGGCTCGGTCCAAGCGAGGGGAACGATGCGGCGCGGTGATGGCGGTGGAAATCTGAGAAATGAGCGGCGCGGCGCAGCGGCGGAGATCGAAGAGCGGAGAGCGGCACAGTGCGGTGGCGGCGGAGAGCGGAGTGGTGCGGCGCCTGCGCCACCGAGCGTGGGAAGAAAAAGATGAATCCCAAAGGATAGGCTTTACGGGTTTGTGGACCCATTAACAATTTGGACCCTTCAGCACTTCGAACCGGTTAAAAATACTGCACGTATCTTGAAGCAAAATCAACGTTCTAGAATTAGACAGATACAAATCAACAAAAATTGTTGACAGAAAAATAGCAAAACTCTTAATTTATTGATCCCTATGCTTGATTTGGCGGCGGAGAGCGGAGTGGTGCGGCACTTGCGCCACCGAGCGTGGGAAGAAAAAGATGAATCCCAAAGGATAGGCTTTACGGGTTTGTGGACCCATTAACAATTTGGACCCTTCAGCACTTCGAACCGGTTAAAAATACTGCACGTATCTTGAAGCAAAATCAACGTTCTAGAATTAGACAGATACAAATCAATAAAAACTGTTGACAGAAAAATAGCAAAACTCATAATATAAACTGATTCTGAGATATCTTCTGTCCTGTGTTCAAGGCTCTTCAAGCATTTTTTTTTGAGGGAAACAGGGGGGAAACTTCCCCCCATCAGTGTGCTTTTATTCAAACATAAAATGTTCGAGACTTCCACATACAGGACTTAAGATACAAAGAAAGAAACAAAGAAAATAAGAAGAATTACATATAAGCTTCTAGCCATAAACTAAGATTGAACGAAGTCAAGATTTTGCTCTTAGAATAACTAAGGCAAATTCCGACTTGAAGATCCTTTTACAAATGGGCGATCGAGGCCGGGAGACCTCCTCAAGATGATATCATTTCGATTGTCCATATTGACCAACACATCGTTACAATAATTTCCGGGAAGAATGGGACACTTCACCGAGCTTTGAAAGCTTCAAAAATTTGGTAAGTGTTGCAATTGATGGGGATTATCGTGTTCGGGGAATACCAAAGCATGCCATTGCAAAGGGACAATCGAAGAATAAATGTTGAATGGACTCCTCTCGTATCATGGTTGCAAATAGCACAACTATAATCCCGCAAAACCATTGATTTTCGCCCGAGTAGTTGTCAAGGTACTTAACCCCATCTTTGAGGAGCAGCCGGAAAGAAAAATTTTCTTTTTGTTTTGACAGCAGATTTCGAGCCAACCATATATGGGGTGCACTTGAGAGTCTCCCCCGAGAAGCCGATAAGCATGGCTAGAAGAGAAGGATTGAAACCTGTTCCACGGCTATATCTCCATTGATCGGGGTCTACATCGGTGATCAAATTCTGAAGCCGAGGTTGCGCTTGTTGGAACCGGTCATAGGCTTCACCGACGGGGGGTAAATGGAATAGCCGAATGGGTGAAGCTTCAGCTTTTAACCATATGTATAGTGACATGTGTGTTTTTTACAAGAGGAAAAGAGCTCAGGAAGGTTTCTTTCATGATCTGCGGTCCCCAAGAATCAAGCCAAAAGAAACTAGAGTGGCCATTATGCACTTTGTTACCTTTGCCATGCTTTTGAAAGAATCCAGCAGCTTTTAGAATGTCCCTCCACCAAAAGGAACCTCTCGAAAGGAGCATCCGATCTTGGTAATTTGCCATTGTTGTAATATTTTGTCCATACCAATTTCACCCAAGGCACCTCAAATTTTATTGAAGAATTTGTCCATGTGTTTGAGGAGCAGTCAGTCATTGTGGATTTGTAAATTGATGACTCCTAACCCTCCACTTTCTTTGGTAGTACATACCATGGGCCATGCAGCTTTTGGGGGCTTTTTGTTGTTAATGTCTGATCCCCTCCACAGACAATGCCTCCTATACTTATCCACTTGTTCAATGATGGTTTTGGGCAAGCTAAAGGTGCACATTGCAAAAGTAGAAAGGGCTGAAAAGACGGCATTTGTTAATTCTAGTCTTCCAAATTCATTCGGATAACTAGATATGCTTGTCACCCTTCTTTCACATTTGTTAACAATTGGCCAAAAGTCCACCACCGATGGCTTAGCAATGCTCAAAGGTAGACCTAAGTATGTAAAAGGAAGAGAACCAATTTCACATCCAAAGATGTCTGCAAGTTCTTCAACGTCATTTTGGACCATATTTATAGGAACCATGAAAGACTTCCCAAAGTTGACTTTGAGACCAGTAGATTCACCAAAATTAGTGAGTAGAGTCTTTAAGCAGTCCACCTGATATCTATCTCCCTGCATAAAAATGAGCGTATCATCTCGCATACCGCAGAATTGGGTAGTCTTGATCATGAGGTAGAGGAATGGGGAGATTAAGCTATCCCCTAGAGCAAGCATCATTGAGTATAGTCCAAGAAAATCAGCGGTTAGGACAAATAACGAGGGGGACAGGGGGTCTCCTTGTCCGACACCTCTTAAGCAATGAAATACTTTTCCCCGAACATTGTTTAGCAAAATTGACGGCAAGTACCGAACTCAAGATATTTTCCATCCACATTAGCCATCTTTCTCGAGAAACCTTTTTGCTTTCATAATTTCCAAAGATCGTTGTGCTCCACCTTATCAAAAGCTTTTTTCAAAATCTAGTTTTAGGATGATAATCTGTCTTTTGGACCGATGACACATATGTAGATATTCTAGGGACCATGCTAAGCAGTCTTGTATTGATCTTTTCTCGTATAAAACCATACTGATTTTTGTGGATAAGGAGTGGTATAACAACCTGAAGTCTATTTGCCAAAGACCTTTGTGATGATTTTAATGGAGTTGTTCAAAAGTGATATTGGTCCGAAATCGATACCTTACATGCATCATCCTTTTTGGTACCGTGGTAATATATGAGCCATTTATGCTTTGCAGGCAGGCTTGATTGTTGTAGAATTCCTTAAAAGTCTGTAGTAATCCTCACGGATAAGTGGCCAAAGATTTCTTAATGAAGTCGGTGTTAAAACCATTTGGGCTTGGTGCTTTGTAAGATGGAAGGTTTTTGACCACTTGGTCAATCTCGCTTTAGTAAAACCGTCAACAAGATGAACTAGGTTGTGATTCCGACTTTCAAAATGCCGAGGTAGATCAAAGCTAATTCCGCAGAAATTAGAAGTTCCTAACCTTTCTCCGAAAGACTTCCATAGAAGTTCAGCCTTTGATTCATGATCGCAATGATATTATCATTTTCATCGATCCAACGCCGTTATCGATTTCTTCTCGTGCTTCACTATGGCATTGGCATGGAAGAAATGGGTATTGGCATCCCCAAGAGTGACCCATTTAATCTGCCCTCTTTGTTTCCAAGTAAAGCCTTCACGACTCAATAAGAGAATGAGTCTTTCCTCCAAAATGGCTCTGAAATTCCATTCAATCAACGAGAGATCTCTGCATTCTTTCAACATATGGAGGAGGCCCAGTATCATTTTCATTCTGGTTATACTCTCTTTGAGGCCTGACAAGGAATTACTCCAATCCTTGAGAACTTTCCCCGAGATTCTTACATTTGGAGGTAATGCTCTTCGCCGCATCAAAGGTCCGGGTCTGGGGTATACCATCCTTTCTGTACTTTTGATATAAAGTCATCATGAAACATCCAATAATTCTCGAATCTAAAAATTTTACTTTTGGGGATTACCGTGTTGACGAAATCAAGCGGGGGGTGTGGTCTCGAAACTTCCGAGTTCATTGTAGAAACCCAACAAAGTGAGGATAGCTCGAGTCCAAATGGAGGAAGTGAAGACCCGCCTAGCCTTTCTAAAAGGGGACATAGCTGCTTGTTAGACCAAGTGAAGCGTTTACACTTCATGGGCAGTTTGATCAGACCAAGCTTGCTAATTCCCTCATTGAAAAGCAGCATCTCATTGATATCAGCCCCAGGTTTGTTGCGGTCTTCAGGATTTTCTATAGAGATTAAAATCTCCCACAATCAACCAATCAACAGTACTTGGCATTTGAATATTTTTAAACCAAGTTAAAAATTCTCTCTTCCCAGCAGGAGTGCAGGGGGCATAAACATTCGTCAATAACCAAGAAGCATCAGTATGAAGAGATAGAAATTCAATAGCAATAGCATAAGAATTTTTGAAGACACAGTTCCCATTAAAAAGGGAGCTTTTTCATACTATGAGTGATCCCCCAGAAGCACCATCAGAGGCCAAATAATCAAAACAATCAAACAACGGGGGGGGAGAAATTTCGGATATACTGTAAATCAAAGGAGTCACGTTTCGTTTCTGGAGACAGAGAACATCACAAGCACTTTCCATAATACGATCTCTAATAGCATTCCATTTAGGTTCAGAGTTTATACCACGAACATTCCAACTCAATACTTTCCAAGTTCTATGATTCATAACTGAAAACGATAAAGAAGCAAAAGCAGTTCTAGGCAACTAAGAACTGGGCACTAGGAGGCTAGGAGGCTAGTTGACTCCATTCTGGTCAGGCATGCCTGACTCATCTTTTGGGGCGCTGGAGTCAGCTTGATTCTTATCACCATCTTGGCATCGCCTTCTTGGCCTTCTTGGGTTTTGGTTTGTCGACGAAAGCATGAGCAAATGGCTTGGAGAGGAGGTGATCATCACTTAAGCTCTTGGGGTCCATCCGACGTAAGTTGACACCTAGGTCTCTTACTACGAGGGCGTATATGAGAGGTGGTTTAGCTTGACAGCAGTTTTTATCTTTACAAGAAGATGGCTTAAAACCCATAGATTTAGCATGTAGCCTATTACTTCTCCTGAGCTGAGATTCAGATATGATAATAGGTTGTTTACCTCTCTTTCTACCTTTGGAAGTAGTGGCCTTGGGATTAGGCGCCTGACCGACCGAAAGCAGCTAAACCTTCCGAGGAAATGGGGGGACCAGTTGGGCATGTAATGAGCCGTGTCATCAGCTAAAGCTTCAAGATCCAAAGTGGGGTCCAGATCATTATGGGTGTCCAAGGAGGCATACGCATGTGCCACACCCGTATCTGTTCATCTACCTGAGCTTTTTTTTTTCTGGAACAAGCTCGCGATCGTGCGCGAGCAGAAAAGCTATGTCAGAAGAGGAAAATATGCCCAAACTATATGTAGCTTCGATTCTTGTAGAATTTTAGGGTGCTGCTGCTGAATTGGCTGGTACTGGATGGAGCGTTGCTGGCTGCAGCGTTCTGCTGGTACTAGGTAGATGACCGGCAGCAGGCACACTGATTTTTCAGTTCACGAAAAACTTTTTAGATGATGGAACACTCACAATGCAAGAAACTAAACGCGAAACTCAAAAACCAAATCGCATGTGTTTGATGTGATTGATCATCCTGAGATCCAGCACAGACAAGCTGCATCCATTATTTGCATTCTTCCACACCTCTCAGATATCAGTCGAGGCAATTGATGAAGGACCGACCTTGCATGTTCAAGTCCTCTAGAAAAATTTGGGTTTATGTTTTTTCTTAGATAAAATGTCCCCTTTTTTATAAAAGGGAGTTAAAATATCCACCTAGGTACTCCTAAGTTTATAATTTTGAGTTAAAATACCATTAGTCCATATTCTCATTGTATGTCATTTAGGTTTATTAGTACACGGATGCTTTGTACAGTCGGTTAGAGATCTATTTCTACCGGGCGTTTTTCCAACCGCCAAAGAGAGAGAGGCCGATGAAAATGGCTCATTTCCACTGGCGGTTGGTTGAGAACCGCCAGTAGAAATCGATTTCTACAGAGAAATCGTTGCCCAGAAAACGTGAAAAAATAGTAAAAAAATATTTTTAAAAAGGCAAAAAATATTTTTAAATCGGGGGAGGCACATTGTGGCTAATCTCTACTGCTCACATTGTGGCTAATCTCTACTTGGTTCCCCTTGGTATTATAACGCTAAAACTAGTGCCTTTTTCTCAAGGTAGAAGATATCATGTAAAATCTAAATGACACATGCAGCCAAATAGAATCATAGGACAGCACACTTGGCTCGCATGTTTCATGTTGCATCTCGGATCATGAGATATAAGCATGCAAAAAAAAAGGGTAAAGATTTGTCGCAAGTCACGCATTTTTTCGTGCAAAATTGCACGCTACACGGCCGGTGGGATTCGAACCTACGACCTCGGCCTCGTGCAATCCCTCTCTTACCACTGCACCACACACTCACTTATATCTAGATATCATTTTTGTTCCCCACATATTATACAAACCTGATGGAAAATTGAATATTTGAGGGTCTAAATGAATTCAAATGAAAAAGTAGTGAACTACAAAGTTTCATAACTTTTTAAGATCTACAACTTTCATTTAGCGTGTTTCTTCATCCAAGGTCATTTGTAAAAGTTGAATTTCAAATTTCAAAATTTTGTTCGTAGTTTTCCACAAAAAGATGATTTCAAATGAAAAGGTCATCAACTACAAAGTTTCATAACTTTTTGAGATCTACAACTTTTATTTTGGGAGTTTATCCATCCGAGGAAGTTTGAAAAACTCAAAAAAAATTAATTTTAAATTATTTCTACTGGCGGATTTCTTAAGAAACCGCCAGTAGATTCTATTGGCGGATTTCTTAAGGAACCGCCAGTAAAAATACGATTTCTATAGCCTGTTCTAAAGAGAAACCGTCAATAGAAATAAAACGCTAGTGTCAAGAGAAATGGTTTGTGTACTAATGTATGAACTTTGAAAATGTATTTCTGGATCACTAAACTGTCCAACTGATATACACAAGGGGTCCATGTTGTCTATGCCAATACATAGCAATTGACGTGGCATGATGATGTTGATGGCACTAACCCATGCTCCACGTATCATCCAGATCGTGTTTCTCTTCTCTCTTCCATTGTTCTCTCTATACAGCTTTTGGTGACTCTTGTCGGATGCTTTCTAGTTGTAACCACCACGAGGGATGAGAGGGACCGGCGCTGGTGACAAATAGCGAATTCCAACGACTGCGTGGATGACATGTAGACCCTAACGGTCATTGTCCATATCGCCATGCCATGCAAGCAATGAGGTTCTAAAATGGCTAATCTTGAAACTGCTGTATATCATTTAACAAGTTTAGTGATCAAAAATATATGTTTGAGAATGTGTGGACCTAAATGGCACATAAAGAGTGGTGGAAAGGAGCTAAGTGAGGTATTTGGTCCAAGACTCCAAGTCATCTATTGATCCAATGTCAAAGAAATCGAGTGGTTATACACTGGAAAATTTGAATGCCTATAACACATCATCTGTATATAGGCATGTTTGGATATAATGAACTAACAACTAGTTCAAATAGTTGGGTTTTATGGACTAATAAACTAGTATTAGTTGAGTTTTAGATTAATTATTAGTTCACCCACTAGTTTACCTACTAGTTCACCTGTTTGGATCCTTATGAACTAATTGTTACTCAACTAGTTACTAGTTCATAGGATTCAAATAGGGCCATAGAAAGGCAAAAAAATTCTTTTTTTTATCAAATCCTCACTGATGTAAAGTCAATCAAAAGGGCCGGAGTGCCATTAGCGAAATCTAACAAAGGGCGAAGTCTTCCAAAATGGGCAGGTCATCCTTTTGGACTATGATGGCTCTCGGATGATTTGTATTGAACAACTTTTTCCCCATTATTCCACACATATATACTGCTACCAACAACCACCTGAGGACCGAGCACTAGTGTCATATGTTGACCATCCGATTATTCCGCACTACAAAGGTGAGGTGCAATGAAATGAATTATCTATCTTTGTTCCTATAACAAAATTCAGAAACATGTTTACAAAATGGGTAATATGTGATGATGGAGCACCTTAGAACTAAGATTTATTACAAAATGGGCAAACTTTCTTCTTAATGTGGAAAGGAGAGTAACCCACCCCGCTGACAAACATTATCAACTATACGCATCAACTACTACTTTATATTTAAAATGTGAATGGATAATCTTATTTATGCAATGATTATCATATGGGAAGTTGGGAACACACTGGTAAAAAAAGAACCCAAGTAGGAGATCATGCACCCAAAGTAGCACATTTCTGTGGAGAGACAACATATAGAAGTTGATGCATGTACGCACGTGGATGTCCACTCCGGTCTTATGATCTTGTCAGCAAGATCCTCAGCAAGGAACAATGCTGCAGTTATCTGAACTTAATAAGTGATTAGTAGGGATTCACAGGCAGTAAATACAAACTCAGGCTGCACAACTATGTGCTTAGGATGCCACCGTAGATTGAATAATCGCTATTGTTCTGTGCCTATCGACTTCATATCAAAAGAAGCACGACTAACCTCGTTAGTGCACCGAGAACAAACAGGAGGAAAAACATAAATATTTAGTGGACACATCACCCGGCTTATATTCTTTTAGTTTAAAATCTTGTATTTAGACATAGGAGCACAAAAATGGTGAAACATTACGATGCTCTGTCAAAATTTTGAACCTAAAACTTCTGTGGTCGGCGTGGTGTTCCTAGATTCTTTTAAAGAAATAATTAGTGTTCTAAGATTTGCTTCCCCATTCGCCTACTAATGTAATTATGTGCCAATAATACTAAAACTGATTTCATAACCAGGTGCCTCACTATGAGAAGGCGTCTGTGCATGCAAAAGTTTTGAGAGTAGCATAACCAGGATAGCACCGTAAATATAAATAGCATCTTAATTGTAGAGTAGCATATTCAGTAGCTATATTGCGCTCCAAGTATTAGTTTTAGTAGTATAATAGAAAATCGACTAGTATAATAGAAAATCGACTACCATGGTTCATCTAAGCTAATAGAAATAAACAAGCTTTGCTTCTGATGCATATATGACCTCTTATCATCCTATAATTAGTAGACCAGTATGGAGATAATACAAAATCTTACTATATGTAGATATGCTTATAAATAAGACCCCTCAATTGTGCAGGTTTCTGAGAATCACCACACATTAGAAAAATAAAATAGAGAACCCAAGCAGCAGCATAGGCAACCAAATTTCATTCCACTGTTACCAAAATCATTTTGGAATGTGCAAATGTGAATTGAACCACACAGAATGTGTAAAGAGCTATGCATCTAGATTTTTTAATACAACCTTAAGAGACATTTTATCAAACAAATTACAACAATAAAATTCAGTATAAGCAATCACCATGAGCAAATAGCACTACATCTTACATGTCTCCTAGATAGAAGGGCACCCATTTGCTACAATGAAATAGGAAGACTCAGTTTGGTTGTAATCAAATTGTACCTACACATAATCAAGAAGGAAACAAACGAACACGTGCCTAGAATCATGGTTGAATGCATAGAAAAATATATAAATTCCTCATATTTACCCAACTGCATTTATCTGTCCAAAAATATATAGGTGTGTTCATGTGGTGTTCTAATTTTGTAGCACCGAAGAAAGAGGGGCACACAAAGCAAGATGTCATAAATGATGGCGTGTAGGAAGAAAGGTCAATATATTCCATGGTGGAGTTCTTGAAGCAGTCACCAAAGAGTAAGCTAGACAATGGTCTGAGGGAGTACAATAAGAGAAGATATTTACTAATAGTTACAGAATATTTTAGTCATGTAGCTATTAACATAACAGTGGTGCAGTGCGAACATGTTTCAAGAGGTGTCTAATAATGTTAAACTTCTCTCTAATATGCCTAATAATGTTAAACTTCGCTCTTGTGTCATTTGTATTGTTGGTTCCTACAAACTAAGTAGAATACCTGCCTTTACCATGCTTAAGAAAATTCAATCCCCAAGGGGGGACATAGCCTACTATGGCCTAAAACAAAGAGAGCACAAAACATGAGTACCTAGATAAATTTAAAAGCATGGTGTGAAATGTATTTAGGCTTAGATATTTTAGGCTTATAGATGGTACCATAAATTAAAGGAACATTTATATACAAGGCTCTATATGAACTTTTCAATGTGCTATATATACTTAGTTTGTAGGAACCAACAATACAAATCTGATTTAGAGGAAGTCTACACAAAAAAAACAAGAGAACAAAACTACATTTTTTTTAGTAGTCTGACTAAAATCCGAAAGAAAAACATATAGTATATAATAGATCAATATACAATTTGTCGGGAGCAACAATACAAATCTGATCTAGACAAAGTGTACACAAAAAAACAAGAGAAGAATAATATATCTTTTTTGAGGAGTCTAGTTAAAATCTAAAGATAAATTTATGTTAAATGTATCACTACAAAATTCTTAGAGCAAAAAATACAAGATGATATAGAACCACAAATAGAAAGCATATTGAAAATACTTTGTACTAATTGTTTGTGTGAGTCGTCTCAAAAATCAGTAGTTAGGTGTCCTATGTTAAATTGAACTGATCAAAACGAATTTGTTGTGTTATTATGTCATTGTATCGATAGGACTTCCTCTCCTCACCTGTTCCGTGGATCCGTTCTCTGTCTCTGTTCCGCCTTCTCTCCCAATACTACCCATTTCCGCCTATATAACAATGATCCGCTTCTACGCCAAGTGATAACACCCCTCCCGCAAAAAGCAAGACTCTCCCTTCCACCCCCTTCTCGCCAAACCTGCACCCCAACACCACCTCCCCAGCCGCCTCCCATGGCCTTGTTCGCCTTTGCCTCCGCGTTTGTCCTCACCCCTAGCAGCGATCAGCTCCAACAAGCTAATGTTTGTGCCACCTATTACCTGCCTCCCGTGTGGTGGCATTGCCACTCACGGCTATCCCGACCATCACCGACTTCGCCTCCACCACAGAACGAAGTAGGATGAAGCCTCTCCTCCATAGCATGGGTGGTTCGCTGCCATTGGCGTAACAATGACACAAGAGCGAAGTGAAGAGGAAAGGGGAATAGAGGAGGGGAGAGGCAGAGGAGATGACAGAGGGGAGGCATGATAGAAACTGGAGAAGCCACATACCTAAGAAGCTGCTTGTCAAAATCTGATTCAAGAAATCTCAGTCGTTAGATAGGAGAGATTTTGAGTTGATGTGCCATGTGGTTGTCGTGAGGAGCTTGTTATAATTTGTAAGGTTAATATGTGTTTACATGTATGAACACTTATTAGTTTCTTCACTGTTCATATCTTAACTACGTTCAAGCACTGCAAAAGCGGATTGATAGGCCGAGTTGGGCGGTGGTGGCGCTTTTTTATTGAACGACCACTCAGATGGATTTAGAAACTCCTAGTACAAGATTTGCAAGTATAAAAGATGGTTGATCGTTTGGCTCATGGCATAGTGGTCTACCGTCGGACTATCCGAACCTAAATCAAGCCTAGACGATGTTTGGTTTGAATTACTATATCATATTGTATGCCATTAATATATCTTACTTAGCACCACTTGAAAGGTCCTTGTTTGGTTTTGGTAATTGAGTAACAACTTAGATGGACTAATTGTGCTTATGTGAGATATGCAGAGAATTAGTCCATAGGTGATGAAGGAGCTTAATGCATGGTACATGACATAGAGTCATGTGGCTAGAGGAGAAGATCGAGACAAGACTTGGCTTGATAGACCAGTCGCAAGGGTGAAGAGCAAGTTGGAGACTTTGAAGCCGTTGGTACCGAGTGTCGGGAGGCTTGAGTAAAGACTTGGCACGGAAGAACCGAAGCGATGGTGAAGAGCAAGTGAGATTAAGATCGATGGACCAAAGGCCATGTAATGATATGGAGTGGATCATATCATTCACATAGATGTTGGTGCATGTGTTGCACCGGCATTGGAGGAGATGGAGTGGAAAGCGCAAGACAAAGGTATAACCTAGGGTGTTTCCATTTCACCGGTCATAGGTGTGTAGAGAAGTTAATGACCGAGTTTAGGATAGATGGTCGTACTATCAAGAGGGGCAAACTTGTTTGCATATTGGTCATCTAGTGCCACTTGAGTGATCTAACTTTGCATCGTGTTGCCAGGATCGAGTGGCGATGTGAGAAGGAGTGAAAACCCTTTGAAAAATAATTGTGAAAATGCTAACACACATGCACATGGTGATGTACACTTGGTGGTGTTGGCACATTTTCAAAGGGGATGGAGTTTGCCGGGTAGAGAGGGGTTTGGGATCCTCTCTCCCTCCCACTGAGCTTGCGAGGCGGGATTCGGCGCTTTCGTGGAAATGAAATGTCTATTTTCTATTGCGTCGGAGGCCAGATTTAGAGTCGAAGTCGTCGGAGTGTTCCTCGCTGAGAAACACTCATCGGAGGCTGGTGGCAGCAACGTCAGACATTGGGCCAGCGTCCGATGGCGTGTCGGCGGTGAGCGCGCGCTGGCTTGGGTGCATCTGCGCGTCCGATAGTTCTGAGTCAGAGCGTCCGACGTAAAGTAGCGAGCAGCAGTTTTGGCGGTGCTGAGGAGCTGCAGGAGCACCTGACGCTAAGGAGCGTCTGATGCCCATGCGTCGGACGCGTCCGATGCGATGGTGCACGTTTTGGGTGCTCTCTGCATAGCGTCCGGTGTGAGGAGGCCGCGTCCGATGGCATGCATCGGAGTGTCCGATGAGTGCGTGGCTGGCGCGTGTGCAAGCTGACCGTTGGCGGCAACGACTAGTTTGAAGAGAGAGCAACACGTTGCGTCGTGGTGAGCGTCGGACGCTGGGGCGTGCGTCCGATGCTCAAGCGTCTAGGCGTCTGATGCCTCCGTGCTGGCTGAGGGTTGTTGGCAACGGCTCTTTAGTCTAGGGCTATATATTGAGATGGTGGCTGCCTTGGCTGGTGGATGAGCACCCTTGGGCCTATGTGGCTTTGTGTGGGAGTGTTTGGAGAGCCTCTAACTCGCATATGCTTGTAGTGATTACATCCAATTGCGAGTGAGCGATTCTAGTGCATTGCATTGAGAGATTGCAAGGTGTGGCACTAGGTGATCCAGTTGCAAGCCGGTGGTGCTTATTACTCTTGGAGGTTGCCACCTCCTAGACGGCTCGGGGGCTTGTGGGCATCATGTAGCACACTCGGAGATTGAGTGGTGCTCTGATTGCTAGTCACATTGCGGTGACATTGTGAGGGGGATTGTGCTCACCCCCGCGGGAGATCGTGAAGAGCAACTCTATTGGATTGCGCATGTCATTGAGCTACCTTTCTGGTAGGTTCTTGCGATGTCCAATTGTGGACGAGGTTAGTGAAATATTTCTTAGCCGCCGAACCACGAAGAGTTGGTCGACACAACAGGGACTGGCTTGGTGGCAACCAAGTGAACCTCGGTGAAAAATCGACGTGTCAACTTGTCTACTCTTCTCGTCGGTTTGCACTCACTAACTTGTCATTACTTGATTCATTAAGTGCTAGTGAGTAGTGTTGCTCTTGTGTAGCTAGTTTACTTATGTAGCTTGCTAGTTACCTTCTTAGCTTGTGTAGCTTAGAAGTAGCGATTGCGTGGCTAGTTGGCTTGTGTAGCCTTACTAGTCACTTTGCTTAGTTTGTGTAGCTAAGCAAGTGAGCTCACTAGTTAGACTTGTGTAGCTGTGCTAGTGAGAACTACTAGTGTACTTAGGTTTTGTGCGCTTTGCTCACTAGTATGTGTAGGTGCTCCCTGGTTTGATTGAGTATTAGTTGCTTAGATTTATGTGACCTTGCAACCTAGTATTGGATAGGCGAGCACTATCTAGCCTTGCACCTTAGTGGCTCAACCTATGATTTATTTGTAAGGTGCTTGATATTAGATAGAGGGGTGAAGTCTTGGTTAGACCGATAGTTTTAATTTCACATTTAATTCGGTCATCCGTTGCGATTAGATTTTAGAAAGTACTATTTATCCCCCTCTAGTCCGCCATCTCGACCTTTCACCACTGCACCCGTAGTAGGTTAATCATGTTGTAAGATCAGTTCATTGATCGACTAGCATTCACGTGTGAGCAGATCGGCGCAGGGCTTCCTTGCATATTGAAATTTTGCTTCAACACCATGTTTCCTTTTTAATAAAGAAAACTTCATCACCATCTATAGATTGTGCTCTCCGTTCTCGCTTTTCTCATTGTTTTTCGCACAGCCACCTTTCTTTTTTAACTTTTTAGAAAATATAAATATCTATGACAGCAAATTAGTTTCATCAAACTATATACAAAATATATTTTAAAAATATTTAGACAAAATAAAAAATTGGAAAAACATAAAGTTAATCATAATTTGAAACTTTTTTATATTTTCTTTTGTGGATCATCCTTTTTATATGCTGTGGCGCTTGATGACGAAAACCAAGCCGAAAACTGATCAGGCTAGGAGAATTTCGGGCCATACAGGCATACTACAGCCCACACTTTGCGGACCGGGCCACATGTAGGCAGGCAGGCCTCCTCACCCACGAGGGCCCGCTTCGTCGTCTCGCGTGTGTTGCCGTGGAATGCTGTGAGCCTGTGATTCTCCTCTGTCGTCTGATCGTCTCGTGTCTCTCCCACCCATTGACCGACGACCCCATCGGCCATCTCCGCGCAGGCGCGGACGCCTCCGGCCTTGCGCCCCGCCCGCCTCTCCTTTCCTTTGCCTGCCGAGTTCCCCTCACCGCCTTCCCAGCAGCGGCTGCGGCGGCTGCAGCGCCCACGCTGCCGGCGCAGGTCCGGCGAGGCGGCCAGCGAAGCTCTAGGCCTCCGCCGAACCCTAGCCACCTCCCGCGACGCCGGAGGCGGGGCGCCATGCTGTTCCAGGTGGGAGGGCAGGGCGCGCGGCCCACCTTCTTCGAGATGTCCGCGGCGCAGCAGCTGCCCGCTAGCCTCCGCGCCGCCCTCACCTACTCGCTCGGGGTAAACCGCCCGCCTCCTCCCCCTTGCTCTTGCTCGTCTCCGATTGGATCGATCGAATCGCTGAGGTTCCGTGCCTGCATCGTGGGATTGTTTAATCGTGCGTGTCCCCGTTGACAGGGGAACGCATTGAAATGCTCTAGATTGTGGACGATAAATAGCTCAAGCATGCTTTCTGGTTTGACTGTCCGCCCCAGCATCAACACAATTCGACATATATATGGTAGTTCATTAGCAGTTCGAGATGCAAAACTGAGCCGTCAAGTGCTGAATATCTCTTTTTAGCTACCTTTGAGACCCAGAGTGAACTAGTGGTGATATGGGATCATCAACATTCACTGATATTTGATGGTCAACATGTAGTAGCAAGGCAAAAATCCACATAGAACTTGACATCTATTTCTTTCAATCTATGGCAGAAAGTGAATATATGTTCAATGACATTCTATGGTACTTTATGTGTAGCGGTACATTAGGTATGAACTTCTGTAGAGATGTGAATTGGTGACCCTAAGGGCATCCACCATGTCTCTTTAGTTATGCAAATTGTACTAGTTTCCCTGAGGATTCATTTTGGAAACTACGCACAATTTGTTGAACCAAAGAGGGGTGGTGAATATGTGGACACCCTTACGGCCACCAATTCACATCCCTAAACTTCTGGGGAAGCACCTTGTGCAAAACATGTTGGACCGTGTTTTCATGGTTCTTGATGTAATAATGATTTGATTGCATCCTTTGTTTGTACATCTTAAGTCTCAAGTTAATATACTTTGTTTCTATGCTGCACATGCTATTATGTTTCCTTCGTGTTGCCTGCTAAGTGCTAAACCAACTGATAGCCACGTCTCAGTCTATGAAGTGCTAAACCAACTGATACCCTTTTGTTATAGCTATAACGAATATCCAGATGTTTCAGTTTATATGAAGGAATTTTTATACAGCATCTAGTTTATCTTTTTTTATGGTTGATTGCACAAATATCAGTGCAGCAGCATCCAGAAACTTTAGTGGTCGTTTCTGAAAGGAGGTTGGGGGAGGGGTTGCCTTTTTTCTCAGGAAGTAACAAGTGCTATGTAATTTTGGTAAAACAGCATAGTTTTGTGACCAGATCATGTTTTCTCTTCTCCGAATTTATTGTTGTTGAACATCCATGTATGTCATTTGACCCCTTATACGATTATCGCCAATTTCTTCTATTTGCAGGTTTTTGCCCTAAGAAGGCCATTACTACACAAAGTTTTAGATTATGAAGACGAATTCTTTGCTTTGTTAATGGGCGTCCTTGAGTCCCATAGTCTACGAACTACAGGTTCATTATTGACTCTTTTCAGCATAAAAAGGTGACTTGTTTAGGACACTTTTAACGTAACTGGGCATGCAGGAAAGGAATGGAACAATGCATTACAACTTGAGTTTTCTTCTTATTTTTTCTTTAGCAAGCCCCCTTGGATAGTATTACTAAGAGATGAACCTTTTTTCTCAAATGTAACTGACAAAAGGAATCCCATGCATCAATATAGTGATATTTCAATAGGGTCAATCATCATTCTTTACGTTTATGCTTTCATCATATGTCCTTATCTGTCTCATACTCGCATATCCTACATACCATATTGGGTTATTGGAATAGTACTATCTAACCATACAAGTTTGTGTGGTTAATGGAATGAAATGATCCCCTTCTTGAACCAACTTATTGTGAAAACTAAACACTGAATCAAACAGCCTAGAAGTGCTAGGTTAACTTTGGTCTTACTTTAATCTTCTCATGATGTGAATTGCTACCCATGCAACTTGTCAAATAGGCAAGCTTGACTCAGCACATGGCTTGTTCTTTGATATCCTAATTTTAATTGTCTGTAATTTTAACTGTCCTGATTTTTTTCCCTTCCAGATGGTTCCTTTTCAGAGTCATTATATGGTCTTAGGAGGAGACCTGTTAAGGTTTCAGTGAAGAGAAAAAGTCCTGGTACAGAATCCAGTGACAAAGTCTATGATTCTGCACTTAGGAAGCGCCAGAAAATCCTTTCTGTTGTTTTTTTGGTAGGATGCCCTCAGCTTCTTTGTACTCTAGTTTTCTGTCTGCTTTGTTTTTTTACCTTTCCTTGGGAAACATACTTATGCTCTTGCAGTTAGCTATTGGTATAAATGATTTTTTTTCCACTCGAAGGCATCCCCCATTTCCATTCGTAGACAAACGGAAATACGTAAAAGAATGAATTGATAAAATAATTGCCAACTCTGTTACCGCCAATAGCATATGAACTAGATTTTGAGCTGTTACTTGAGTTTCTGCACGTAATACTCGTTTTCTTACTGCATGTTTGTTACTCTTGACTCATAAGATATTTCTATTCCAGTATGCACCTAGAGTTGCTCGTTAAGGTCAAGCTGACTTTTTTTCCCTCGAAGTACGCAGGAGAAATACATGTCATTTCATTAAGTAGAGAAAAAAAACAAAGAAAAAAAAACCAAAGGAGAGGCAAAGCCAACTCCCTTAGGCTACCTAGTACAAGACAAAGCACCACTTGCTGCAAAGAAAGAAACAAGCTGACCTGTTTGACAGTGTGATTTGCTTTTCTTGAACACAAAGGTGAGCTGCATATCTTATATTAAAGACAGAAAAAGCAACAAGATCCCTTAATGACCATTACATATAACCACTCTTAACTCCACTAGGAGATAACAACCCGACAACTATACAAACTAGCCCTCATAACGACTTAGGTCTTGTTATTGGAGCTTTTTGGCTCCAGCAAGACCCCAAACCCAAAGTCTAAACTCCATGAATAATTGATGTACTACCTGTAGGGAGGGGGAGATGCTATCAAAAACATATTTGTTCCTATGATTCCATAAGATCGGTTCCCAAAATCACAGCGCTATTAAATCCCTTCCTTAGCTTTGTTAGGCGACTTGCTTGAGTGTGCCAAAACTGCTGAGAGAAGTCACAAGTAGTTAAGATGTGCTGGACATTCTCCTCTTGATTGCGTATCACACATTGCTCAGGATGAGGAAGCCCTTTACGTGCCAATCGATCTGCCGTCAAACATTTTTTTTTTAATAGCAAGCGACAAAGATATTTTTCATTTGACTGGGGCCCAAGATTTCTGCAAACGCTGTCATGGCTCGAATGTAATATAGCCACAAAATAATGCCCTGTAGGTAGGATTAGAATGATCCATTTGCTTCATGCCTCCAGAAGCGCTGATCAACTTTCTGAGTTAAGGTCACCTGTTCTGAGTGAAAATTAGAAAGGCCTTTTGCTTAGTTGCTCTGATACTATTACTCTATTACTGATTTCATTAATCTTCAATTTTGTTGTGCTGCAATTGCTTTGTGTGGTACCAAGTTGCTCTATAACTATATATAATACTAGAAGCATACTCCGCGCGCCGCGGAAATTGCTGATGATTTGGAATAAAATTACGAGCAAAAGATTATAAGTTAGTGTTAGTAGATGACATAGCACGCTGATGTGGACAACTAAAGGTATGATATGTAGATCATAATTGCACTGCGAGTTGGCCATAAATGCATCTGATAGTGGACTCATGAGGTGGATAGCTTGCATGTTGAGAGAAATAGCTAGTGGGTTTAGCTTTATAAGAGTATATAGATATAGATAGAGATATACATAGACAGATTCTGATTTCTAATATGGTACATTATACTATTAATAATTAGTTTATGGCTGCTTAATGACATATTCTACCCTACTCCTTAGTGTACCCGTTCTTTTGGGGAAATGTATTGAGATGCACTTTAGTAAAATTTACCTTATGGACTGCAAATTTAAAGTATATCTTGTTGTTTTAATCTTTTTGTATGGAACTGTTAATTTCTGATTTGAGTAGTCCATGTATTTTGTATTGTGCCCTTCTCAAAATGCAACCATCTAAAATTTCAGTCATGTCTAAGATAACTAGACAACTATGTGTATTTATATAAGCAAATATGTACCAATGATCTTGTTGGACACAGAATATTTCTTCTCTTTACGCTTAACTCCTGCCAATATTATTGTAGGTTGTTTTGCCATATTTTAAGTCAAAGTTGCAGTCTATATATAACAAAGAAAGGGAAGCCAGGTTGCAGGCAACCCTTTGGGGTCAGGATGATGTTAGATTTGATGAAGCTGGCTTTGTATTAGATCAGGACCAGACTTCTCAAGCACAGACTGCACCTGCAACTGGAGAAATGTCAAATTTGACACGTTTTAAAAAGAATTTTGACTCACTTATAGGTGTTTGCTATCCATGGATTCATGCAACTAATGAAGGTTTGTCCACTACTTCCTGAATTTATTTGCTTTAGGTAGCTGATCCTGTCTTTATTTATTTCAGGGAGTTGATGTTATTAAGCACCAGAAAAAAAATCAGTCATTTCTAATTGCCTAGTTACCTTTGTATTATCCTTTCTTGACTCTTTATCATTATAGTTTCCACTGATGGTGTATTTGGTCTGTTTGTTCAGTATAATTCAGTTTCATTTGCGTTTCATGTGCAATAGAATTATGCACTGCCCACTTATTTGTTTTATTGGGTGCTTAGTTGGTAAGTATAAGTTTCACCTATGACGTCCATGTCCTATATTGTTTGCAGGTCTCTCGTTTGCATACCAGCTCTTGTATCTGTTGGATGCTACTGGATTTTATAGTCCAGCACTACATGTGCTTGGGCTTCATGTTTGTCGTGCTACTGGACAAGAGCTGGTATACTCCTTATTTTATTCTTACTGGTATATTTGCTATTGTTTATATAGACATATATTTAGAATTTTCTTACATTATTTTACCAATGTGTTTTTTTTATATGATACAGCACCTGATGTGTCTTTTCTTGTTTCCTCTGAATGACTAGATGGAATCATCTTCTAGGATATCAAGGATTAGAAATCGTGAACTTGAGAGACTTCGTGGTCCTCCATGGTTCAAGGTAGGAGAGGGCTGTCACTGCTCAGTAGCTTACTTGTTTCAGTTATGAATTCTCGAGTCCTAACTCATGACAAGAACCTTTTTGTATGGCGTATGCAGGCTGTGCAACGAGTATTCCTTAGTTGTGTGTACACAACTCTAGATTATGCACAAACCGGTTTAATTGCTGCAGTCTTCTTTTTCAAGGTCTGTTCTACAATTTACTATAATAGAGAATCCAGAATCTTTTAATGTTTTCCTCACTTTATATCTTCTTACAGGCAGCTTCTGAGTTTGGATGGTTAACAGTTATTGAATACTTGATTTGTAGTGTGATAAAATATTCTAGAAGGCATCCTCATAACTCTTTGAGTTTTCCATAGCTAAGAAATTGAAATCCTCACTTGATATTGGCAAAATTTTCGCCATATAGATGAACTATTAGCTCTATCCTGTGGTAGATGTCATGTAATGTGACCACGATTCAACTACACAACTGTACTCAGTGTTCTCTTTCTGGTAACCTTGTCTAGATGATGGAGTGGTGGTATCAATCTGCTGAAGAAAGAATGTCAGCTCCAACTGTATATCCGCCACCCCCTCCTCCTCCAGTTCCGAAGGTACATCTCTTGATTATATTCATGCCAGCAAAGAGGTACAACCATTCGTTTGTCACAGAATAAAGTTGTGATTCTGTTTTCTGTATAAGTCCCCACATTTGCTGTAAGTTATAAAACAATAAAATATTTTAGTTTTTTCATGACCATAATCTAATGTGGATCTATGCCATATTTTTATTAGGTTGCCAAAGATGGGATTCCCTTGCCACCTGACAGGACGCTCTGCCCCCTGTGCTGCCAGAAGCGTTCTAACCCCTCTGTTCTTTCTGTTTCTGGTTTTGTTTTTTGCTACAGCTGCATATTCAAATCTGTCTCTCAGGTGGGTGTTCTACAGATCTAGTATGTCAAAGCCAAATATTCTCTCCATCACCAACTTATGTGACGTTGTCTTGTGCTCCAGCATAAAAGGTGCCCTGTCACACTAATGCCTGCCAGCGTTGAGCAAATCAGGCGTCTCTTCCATGATTTGTAGCCATGAAAGACCCCAAAACTTCCTGTTTCTAAAGACCACGGACTTCAGCACACACAAACATACATCGGAACCACCGTTTTGTTACACTACAAGAAACTCAGCCTCAATGTACCCTTTTCATACTGAAGCAACTGCATGGACGGCACTTTCTTCTCATTTTCCTTTGTACTTTTGTTTTTTTGTACAAATGGAAATTGCACGGCAAAAACAAAGCTTAAATTTGAGCTTGACAGTCTTAGAATAGGGTGTATAATTTGTTGTTAGGTGATACTAGCAGATCCATTTAGGTGGGGGTGACTGCAACCAGTTACCCACTGAGAGGTAATTGCATACCTGCATGAGAATTTGCAGTCATGTAAAGGTTATAGTTAGTCTTCATTTCCTTGTAAAATAATTCTGTACTTTTGGAATGGTCCTGCGGTTTTTTTGTGATGTTTATCGGCTGTTTGGAGAGCATATGTGTTGTATCTTTCTGGCGCCATACTTACACTGTAAATGCTCCTAGCATCTGTGTTCTCTTGAACTTTGGTGCTTTTGTAGAATTAGAAGTGCCTGATTAGCACGGCTCCTGTCCCAGGTGCTCTGGAACTGGAGCCAAGAACAGCTATGGCTACTCTTGCATGCATAAAAAAAAAAAAGGAAAAACTGTTCCTTCTAAGAGTTTGGTACGGTTTCTCTGCCGAAGCTGCTTTTGGGACCAGTGCCGTGTTAAATAGTCTCTATTTCATATTTTGGTTAAATGTTGTTCTACTAAGGGCACTCCCAATGGGTATTAATTGTAGTTTCTATCTCTATTAAATAGCTTGCCACCTAAGCAAAAATGCTGATGTGGCAGCCTGATTAATTAGGAAAGAGAAGGGACACCAAAGAAATCGAAATTGTTTCTTGTATGAGAAACGGGGTCTTCCCTCGCAACGAGGGAAACGATCATTTCGCCACTGGGAAGAAAATGTCAGTTTCCTATGCAAGTTGGGCCCACGATGGAACGCAAGTCACGCAACGGCTCGTCGTGCTCGTGCATGCTCCTCCATGTGTATCTGTCTGTGCTCACTTGCGCCGGCAGGCTGGCTGCCGTGGGCGCGGGCTGCTCGCTCGCGATGCCACGCTAGTTGGCCAGCCGCCGCCGCAGATCACCCGCCGGCCGCCGCGCTTGCGTGCGCTCGCTTCGCCGGCTGCCGCGGCAGCTTCGTCCCCGACGCCACGCTGGACCGCCGGACACCGTGCTTGCCCATCGACTGCCGCATGACGAATCGCTAGCACGTGATCGATGCTGCGTTGGCTTGTGCCGCCACATGAGCTCGCATGTGCAGCTGCGCTCGCTCGAGCCGCCGGGGAACTCGCTCGCGCCGTGCTGGCCGCGCTCGTGTGCCATCCACGCTCGCCCGCGCATGAGGCCATCAACCCTTGATGGCGAGGTAGAGGTTGTCCGAGGCACCTCCGTGCTTGTCGTCAGTGCAGGACGCAGTCGTCGCCGCCCAGGCCTGGTACTCAGGAGGATGACGACGGAGGTTTTTTTTTTTTTTTTTGAGTTAGGAGACAGATAAAAATAAATGTCACATTTATTAAACCAAAAAACTTGCATTGGGTAAGATAGTTTCTATACATGATTTTTGCTGAGGTGGCCGCTATGGAAATCGTGCATAGTTTTTATCATTGGAACTACCCTAAGCATACTCTAAGGGCCTCTTTTGGTAGAGCTCTACCTGATTCTGATTCTCTCCATAGGAGTTGAGTCTTTTGAGAGTTTTGTGGTTGAATGAGATTTTCTTAGATTCTTTAGCATAAACTCTTAAAATTACAATGGAGAATCATTTCACAGAATTTTAGAGAATTATTACTTCTTTGTGGTAGAGATCTTGCTGGATTCAGTGGAGAATCAGATTTGGGTGGATTCAGTGGAGAATCAGATTTGGGTGGATTCAGTGGAGAATCAGATTTGGGAGCTCCTACTGAGCCGAGCCTAAGTTTCATTTCAGTTAAACGTTGATCAGGCGTAATTTTTAGGGATTCAATTCAACATTTCAACTGCCTGTGTAGCTAATTGAACGTCAGATAGAGAAATTACTATGTGCTCCGCATGAAATTCTCCTATTCGTTAAGGTTCTGCCATTAAAACGAACGAGAAATACAAAAAGAAAAAGAACAAAGAAAAAAAAAAAGAGGAAGAATAGTTGCATGCGCACCCCTTTAAATTTCCTTTGCAAGCCGAATTCCATGGACTCCATATTTCTCGAAACAGATTGCCATTTCTCTTCCTCTTCCTCACCATATATCTCTCCTTGCAGGAAAAACAATGTCTCCTTGCAGTAACAGCCGATCAACTCCATGAATCTTTTAAAAAAATTGTTAGTGGAAAACTCCAGAGTTTAACCGGTAGCGCTTCAACGGAATGGTGATCTACACGTTATGGAACATTTGAAAAGAGAGGAATAAAAGAATCTTCAACAACACCTATGAATAGTAGAGAAGGGCCTTCTCTTGGAAGAGGTAATGTAATGTCATTGGAAAAATGTGGAGGCAATTCTATTTGATGGTGGGTTTTGTCCTACATATTTGTAAATATGCCTTTTTTTTTCTCTATTAATTGAAAGGCAGAGCTCCTGCCCACTACTACATAAAAATTTATGGGAGGCGGGCACAAAAGATTTTCCAAGGCGGGCCTTCTATGGTCACCGTATTCAGATTTACCGAGGCGGTTAAAATGTCCGCCTGCTTATTCAAATTAAAAAAAAAAAGCCCACCACGATGACCCTTCGTCCATACACAAGAAAACAAGCAAATGGTAGCCAAAGAAGACAGGGGAGGAGGGCGGCCACCACCTATCGGAAGAGCCACCCGGCGCCGTCTTATTTGCTATTGCGGATCATTTTAAGTGTGACTGCCCCTCTACTTTTTAGAAATTTGTGGTTCTCCTTAATATGAATCAACCTACGCCATAGCTAAAATGAGGAAACCCTAACCATCCTCAGATATATATATGTGCTCGGTATTGGGCCAAATGAGCTTGGCCTAGGCTCAGAATTGGGCCAGCATTTTTGGAGACGGGCTTTATAGTGTTTCCGCCTCCATTAATAGATTAACCGAGACTGACACATTAAGATAACCGCCTCCAAAAATAAAATATTTACCGAGGCGGTTTTTTTTAAAGGCAACCGCCTCGGTAAATCTATTTTGCGAGGCAGTTACTTATGATCGTCTCGGTTAATAAAAAATAACCGCCTCGATTAATGACTGATATTAATCGAGGCGGTTGATATTTGTGCCCGCCTCCGAGACTCATTTTGAAAGGTCGCGGTTAAGTTTTTATGTAGTAGTGGCCATTGCTTTCTATTATTATATTGCCTGTGCTAACGCCACGATGAAGGTCCATACACAAGAAAACAAGCAAAAGGCCACCCGAGCCGTGCTCTGCTATTGCAGGCCACCCGAGCCGTGCGCTGCTATTGCAGTGGATCATTTTAAGTGTGACTGCCCCTCTACTTTTTAGAAATTTGTGGTTCTCCTTAATATGAATCAACCTATTTGCATAGCTAAAAGACAGAATAGCAAACTTTATAGCATCAGTATAAAGGATAGTAAAATTACTGGTAGAACTAAGAATTTATGTTTCCTTCATCTCAAGACTGATATTCAGTGCAATTGTGCAGTCCAAGGAGTTTTTTCTGTGCAGCAAAATGAATACCAATACTTCTTAAGAATGGAGATCGAACAGACAATTAGTGTCGTATCTATTTGCAACAAGCAGGGTTTTCTTCGAACCATATGCAGCAGCCATCAGGTGTCCCATCCATCTAAAGTTGAAATCAGAATGGAGAAAAAAAAGAACTGGAGATGTCCGTGATGGCTGCCAGATCTAGACTAGTGATGGCCCGGCGCAGCCGGCAGCACGGGCGGGGGCGACGTGGTGATGGGTAGGGTGGCACTGCAGCCAGGTGAGAAGGGTTCACGGTGTCAGCCGGCCCGGAGCTGCGGTCGGCTGGAGGAGCGACAGGCAGTGACTGTCTGGTGACGTAGGAAGATGTGGGCACCGGCTCTAACTGCTTCCTAGGAATACACCATCATCGTTCGTGCGCCATCTGATGGTGTCCGCGCGGCACCTAGGCCTAGCACCCGCGCACGGCCATCACGTCCTCCTCGGTGCCCGCGGCGCAGGTCAGGTGCAGGAATCGGAACAACGCGACAGGGATCATCCAAACACCGAACAATCTAATGAAACAATCTAATGTAAAGACGGTTTTCAGTGCTAGTTATCCAATTGCAGAAGTAACCTCATAGGCTTATACTTTCGCGTCTCTCTAAAATTGCAGTCATGGTTCTGCGAAGACCTGGCCACCACCTCTCCAGGTACCTCAAGGATCGCGGCCACCTGAGCGCCTCGCCTTCAGAGAATCACAGCAGTCGCATATTATTTTTCTCTTTCCGTGGTTGCTCTCCAGTAAAGAATTGATGGACCGATGAAAGAAAAAAAAAAGAGAACCTGAGTGCGCCGATGTGAGAGGACCTAGGCGCAGGTGTGGGGGATATGAGGAGGTGGACGAAATGTGACACATTTGATGATTTTAGTGAGTCAGGAGAGAGAAGGTTTAGAACAAATTTTGTATAGTTCATCTCAATGATGTTGATTTCCTAGGTATATTTGTGGGTAGATGGAGACGGAGAGCGGGAGACGTTTTCTTATATAAATGTATGAAAGAAAAAGATCATTAGTAGGGTATAGAAAAAAACATCAATAACTCCATGCTGTTACAATCGAGAGCTCAAGCCACGACAGCGCGTTCTATATCCTCGCATGCAGTATATTGTTCTTTTGGTTTGTCTAAAAATTTTTCTTTCATGGTATGCTTTTGAAAGTCCCTTCTTCTGTCATCAACTCTGCTATGCCCCGCTTTTCTGATGTCTACTTTTGCATATGAGTATAATAGGTTGACAAACAATAATTATTTTTAAAACATGCCATTGATTTTTTATACTGCAGTGAGATATTCTATTTATCAAGAAGTTAACTTATAAGTTTCGATTCTTTCTTTATCCTTTACCTGTCGACCCCTTCAAGTTTCACCTAGTATAGATGTAAACTATTTATCATCGATGAAATTCATCTAGTTATACATGTAACTTCTACTATATTAAAGGATGCATGCATTTCTTGACAAGAATTTGTATCAACTTCAACATGTATGGCCCATGGCACTCTGCCGGAAATTCATCTAGTTACGCATGTTAATCATACTCCATATTAACTTATTAACATTTTTAGGCATAGACGTTCAACCAAATAGAATCTTCAAGATTTGCATGTCAAGGCAAAAATCATCAAGTTCATAGATAATAACTCCTAAGTAACATTTTTGTCAAGCAAATAATCTAGGTCTCCAACCAAACATGCCCTCAATGCCGATTGCTCCTCCCACCACCTAGTCTCCCACCATTTTGTTGGCCAACCAGCTCATCACCTCACCATCCTACCCTATGGCAATAGCCTGCTTCTACTACGCCAATAGCCTTCCCGGCTTTCCATGATCCTCCCACTAGAACCCTTGCTTCGGCAACACGAGTAAATGTAAAATGTAAAATCATTGACCTTAATATGGCAACACAAGTGGAATCAAAGGTTCCTTCTGTTTAGACTACCCACAATGCAGTCGAGGTTATGCATATCATGCAAAAACTATGCTGAGAAAACACCCAACATCGCGGTGTGCATCAACATCGACATGCACGTGCGTGTGGGGATCAACATCAAAGTTTTATGCGTGTGAGAAAACATGAACATCGGCTGAGAAACAATTTTTACTTCCTCTACATCGATGCAAGTAGATAACTAGATGCTCGCTTTTTTGAACTTGGCATCGCTTTTACGTTGGGACGACAATAAAACACAACCTGTCGGGCGGTGACAGAGCGCGTGACCCCCTTCTTCCGCCCCGTGTCGCTTCGTCCTCGTGTGGCCACGTCCTTCCTCCCCCCCCCGCTCCTCCCCCGCCGCCCACCCGGCCAATAGCCACATGCTGGCCACACCGCCCACCTCCTGTCCCGCTGCTCCACCTCGCCCTCCTCCTCTTTGCCCTTGCCTGCCGACCACCACCGCGTGAGCTCTGGCCATGGCGTCCCATCAAAGACTTGGCTCAGCCGCCTCCACCGCCGCTAGGGCCCCTAAGCCATATGGTTGTCGTCCATATCGCTTGGCCGCCTTTTCTCCTCAGAGCCCCCTCTCTTCTAAGCCTGCCGGAGTTGGGGAAGAAGTGAGGGAGACTCGTCGTCGGAACCCTAGTTATGGCGCCTAGGAGAACTAGTTGTAGCGTGGTCGTGTGGGAGAAGAAGAGGGATATTGGGTCACATTGAAGACAGAGATTGAGAGGGGTCGCGCCATCGCGCAACGGTCCTATATTAGATTTTCTATTTACAATGGCACTACCTGATGCCAAGCTCACCTTTTCCTTGTTTCGACATCGATTATGACTCACATTCAGTGGTGGCACAAGGAAGTAACCAATGGTATTTAAAGGTATAACTAATTATATATGTTAAAAATAGGGTTGAATCAAACCATTTTCTTTGACTTTTGAAATTTTGAATACACATTTTTCCAACCTTAGACCCGTCATTGCTCACATTATGACTAATATTACTTCTTTCTTCTTCGTTCCCCATGGTACTATTATAACGCTAAAACTAGAGCCTTTTTCTCAAGGTAGAAGATATGTAAAATCTAAATGACACATGCAGCCAAATAGAATCATAGGACAGCAGAGCACACTTGGCTCGCATGTTTCATATTGCATCTCCGATCATCATGAAAAAAAAAAGAGTAAAGATTTGTGTGCAATTCCAACATAAAATGGGCCGGAGCCCAGTCAAAACCCACACGCCTCTTATTACACGGGAACGCGTCCAAACGCCCATCTTTTCCTTCTCGTCATCAAAAAGCCCGGAGCCTTCTCCGTTCTTCCACTTCACGTCTCTTCGACAGCCGCAGCCTTTATCCCTCGTCTGGTATCGTCTCGCTCCCACCCAAAAAAACCCTCGAAAAGCAGCGGCGGCGGCGGGACATGGCGGAGGTCGAGGCTCCAGCTGCTGCGGTCGCGACGACGACCCCTGAGGCGGCGGCGACCGAGGGCGGAGCCGCTGCGGAGGCCAAGGGTCCGCACAAGCTGCACCGGCAGTGGACCTTCTGGTATGACATCCAGTCCAAGCCCAAGCCCGGCGCTGCGTGGGGCACCTCCCTCAAGAAGGCCTACACCTTCGACACCGTTGAGGAGTTCTGGAGGTACGTTGGCGATGCCGCGGATATGCCTTCCTTCATACCCCGGTTGCCTGCCTGATCTGTTCCGTTTGGATCTGATCTGGATGCCTTGGTGGTTCCTGGATGCAAGTTTATGCGCGTGTTTAGGGCGGTCATGTGGCGGCAGGAGTTGTTCGTACAGTAGATAGGGTTCTAGGTAACCTTAGTGCCCAACGAATCTGACACGATTAGATGAAAAATTCGATTAGGTTTTATTTGTTCATGATATCGCTGGTTCCTGTTTGCAACGGATTTGATTGCCTGATTGCTGATTGCTTGTGGCTGATTTTTCACGTAAGCTGTCCTGTGTGGTTGTATATATAGGGGGTGGTTTGAGAGGCCTCTTGATTTAAGCTTGAATTGAGAGCCCAAAATGGAAATATACTCGCTGTCGGAACTGTCAGAACCAAAAAAGGAAGGAGAAGGAAGTAGAAGCCAAATCCGATACATCTTCAGCAAAGCTCCGGTTAGGGTTTTGGGGTGTTGCACCATCTCAAGGGGAGGGGGGACAGGGGAGGCGGCTGGAGGGGCAGCGATAGACATCTGGTTGGGCAGCAGGGTCTAGAGGCTGCTTCGTGTATGTAATTATATATATAGGTTATGGCATGAGAGGCCTATTGATTCAAGCTAAATCGAGAGCCCCAAAATGGAAATAACTCACTCACAGAATTACCAAAACCAAAAAAGGAAGAAGTATAAGCCCGGCCTTATTGGTGTGTGTTTGTGTTTTGGTGGGTGGGGGGGGGGTGGGAGTTGACATCCAGTTGGGCGGAGCTGGCAGCAGGGCTAGGGGCTGGGCTTTCCTCGATTGGGATTAGTTGAGGGCGGGGCACCACTGGACAGGGATGGGGGTGGAGGCCAGTGGCGGGCGGGTTGGGGATGTGGGAGCGCTGATCTGTTCAAGGATGGGGTGAGGGAAGGCGAACCGATGATGCCGGCGAGGAGGCGAGAGCGGGGGCAGGAGCGGAGGCGCAAATGGAGGTGGGGATGTGGTGTGGGACGGGAGAGCTGAAAAACCAAAAGAAGATAAGACGAGCTGGGGCTCTCGTGGGGAGGGAGGTTGAGTCTTATCTGGAGACCCCTCACCATAGTCAGTCACCTCCATAGGGTATTCCTTGCTAGTTGAGAAGTTGTTTGCTCCGTTAATCATATAAGTATTAACATTTCAGTTTTAGTTTCCACTCTGAATTATATTGAATGAACTGTTTTACAATTCTACTATGTTAATTATTCCTGGTTTGATAATTTCAAAAAAATTATTCCTGGTTTGATGCTTTGATCAGATTGCCTTGCTGCATTTATGGAGTGAGTTCTCTAACCTTGTTTTTTCCTGTTTGTCTTTGTGAGCCTAGTCTAGTCTTTTACGAAAGACATGCCCGGGTTTGCATTACACCCTACTCAAATATAGAAAAAGTTAGCATCTTATGTCTAACCTTAATTAATGAGCAATATCTTCTATTAGTTATAATACCTATGTATATGTGTTGTCTTTTGAAGTAAAAAGTTCTATTTATGTTACTGCAATTTTACCTTGTGCCTTCATTTTGATGCTCTTGTATCCATGTACTTACAGATCCCTTCTTTCTTGTTGTAGCTTATATGATCAGATTTTTCGTCCAAGCAAGTTGTCTGGGAATGCTGATTTTCATCTATTCAAGGCTGGAGTAGAGCCAAAATGGGAAGACCCAGAGTGTGCAAATGGTGGCAAATGGACTGTCCCGTGCAACAGAAAGGCAACGTTTGAGACCATGTGGCTTGAAACGGTACATCTTTGTTGTATATATTTGATTTGTTCAAGATCGAGCATCTGCTACCAGATGTTGTCTGAGATGTTCTATTGATGGACTGCTTTTGAATAATTATTTGACTATGCAGTTGATGGCTCTTATTGGGGAGCAGTTTGATGAAACAGAGGACATTTGTGGAATTGTTGCTAGTGTCCGTGCGAGAGGAGATAAGCTTGCCTTATGGACTAGGACTGCCAGCAATGAAGCTGTCCAGGTTGGTTTTGAAAACCATTCTTATAAGTTTCAGTGCTGATATCTTCTTATACATCATAGTATCTTGGTTCATATATCCTGATATGGGGGTGTTTTCTTCGTGAGTAGTATCTAAGTTGTGCAAATCCCTAGTTGATATATTGCCTTATGGAATACATCCTATATAACTGGTTTGTCCTGCTACCTTTGTTCGGTTCAGCTTTTGTAAGTTTTTGTATTTGTATTATTGTTATAACTTGTACCATTAGTCTCTTCAAAGGCTCAAATTGTTATACCTAAACCATCTCTCTGGAAGAGAACTATATAGTTTGCTAGAGATTTTTGTGCATGCTATTTGGCTGAGCATGAATATGGGGTTGCAGACTACCTGTTGAGTGGTAATACTGTATTCAGTGTGATGTTGCATGAAAGTGGGGACTTGGATTCTCTATTAAGTGTGTTGTTGCATGAAATACGTGTTGCATTTTCTAGTACTATTTATGTTGTAACATTGTTACATGAACAATATTTCATCTTATATGCACTGAACAGAATTTGAAAAAAAAAAGGACACAGAAGCCTTTCCTTTTGGAGAATCTTTGTAGTGATCATTTTGTAATTTTGGAACAACCCTATAATCTCATCTTCTGTGGGGCATAGTTATCTCATTGAACCAACAGTGCGCCCCATGCTGCAGCTGTGATACCTTTTTAAGTGTCTGTTGCCCTTAATAAACTCAAAAAAGACATTAACGTACTGTTCTGATTTGAGTTGGCCCATTCCTTTTTTATACAGGTAAACATTGGCAAGAAATGGAAGGATGTCATCGACTACAATGACAAGATCACCTACACTTTCCATGTATTGCCTTCAGATTCTTTCTTCAGCTGCTGCTTATAGCTTATATATTTGTTGAACACTGAGCTCACTATCTTGATGCCTCTCATGTGCAGGATGACTCGAGAAGAGAGAAGCCGAGCAGAGGCGGACGGTACACCGTGTAAGCGGCACATTAAGAAGGTCGTCGTTGCTTGGACTGGATAGCGGGGGGAGTGGAATTTTCTGCTGAGATCGGCAGCAACTTTCATTTGATACAGCCTCAGCTTACCTGAGGCAATTTTCGCACCTATGATGATGTTATTTTGCTCTCAGATAGCTTATGTGGTACAAGAAAGAGATGCTGGAGACATTGATGATTTTGTATGGCACTAGATTTCTATCTTAATATGCCCCGATTCAATAGTAACCCCAATGAGTCATTGCGTTCTTGCAAAGCATATACATGTTTTAGACCCTGTTATAAAATGTTTGGCATTCGTGGAGCCATTGAGCGTCTTTCTGCAAATGTGCCCTGTTGGTAAGGTATTGGCCGAAGTAACCAACATTTGTTGCCCTTTTGTGTCGGTTTTGGTTGAGTACCTAAATGACGATACGGACTGAGGGCGCTTCTTGCTTTTACACTTGGCATTCGGCGTTCAGGCAAGTTAACGAAGTATCAGACGGTTCTGAAGAGAGGCCGTGTTGTTCTGTCGGCGTGGTATCGCGCAAGCTGCAAGCACATGTGTCTTTGGTAAGATAGTCTGGATGGCTGTCCTACCAGCTGCCATTTATACACGCACTGACTTCACCGTCACACACACACTGACTGACGGACACGAGCTCGCCATCCTACCAGAAACGGTGAGGCGTCACCGCGAACCACCCCCTTTCTCCGGTGCTGGCCTGTTTGCCTCTGCTGCTCCTGATTGATTTGGACGGGAAAATCGCCGAGGGCGCGCGCAGCACGTTTGCTTCGGGAACACTGCGAGTGTGCAACACATTTCCCGGCTTGATCTCGAAGCGAGCCCCTGCTGTGTTTGTCATGCACCTGCCTGCCTTGGCTTGTGCTCTAATCAACGCCGGACTCCCCAACTCACGGTTGGTGCGAGACGACACCCCGCCACCTTACCGCCCGCCTCGCTCGGCGGTCGTCGGCGCCTCCTCACCAGTCACCACACCACCTCGCGCCATCAGCTATATCACCCTACTAGCCTCTTCCGTGTCCCTTCACGGATACCTCACCACCTCCCCCTGCTTGCTTGATCGCTCGATATCGGCATGGACACCGGCTCGGTCACCGGTGGCCTCGCCGCCGGCTCGCACATGCGGGACGAGCTGCACGTCATGCGCGCCCACGAGGAGGTGAGTCAGTTTGTTGCTCTAGTTCGCTCGCTTTTGTGTTTTCTCTCTGTCATCAGTAACTGATGGCATTGTTACTGATCGATCGGCGGCGACGACGACGATAGCCGAAACGCCAAGGTCCGGAGCGCCGACGTGAAGACGTGCCGCGTGTGCGCCGACGAGGTCGGGACGCGGGACGACGGGCAGCCCTTCGTGGCGTGCACCGAGTGCGGCTTCCCCGTCTGCCGGCCCTGCTACGAGTACGAGCGCAGCGAGGGCACGCAGTGCTGCCCGCAGTGCAACACCCGCTACAAGCGCCACAAAGGTCGGTAAAGTACTAGTACTTGGGTTGGTGCACCTCACGCCCTCACCAACAAAAATTTGAAAGCTTTTGACGACGGCGGCTAAGAGATTTGGTGATCATGTGGCAGGGTCCCCGAGGGTGGACGGGGACGAGGAAGACGGCGCGGAGATGGACGACTTCGAGGACGAGTTCCCCCTCAAGAGCCCCAAGAAGCCTCCGCACGAGCCCGTCGCGTTCGACGTCTACTCGGAGAACGGCGAGCCGCCGGCGCAGAAATGGCGGACCGGAGGCGCCACGCTCTCGTCCTTCACCGGAAGCGGTGAGTTGCATGCATTGACGATGATCGATGTTGTTAGCATGGCATGTTTTTTTTTTTTTTTTTTTTTTTTTTTGCAAGATCGACCTGCGTGCTGAATGAATATGTGTTTCTGCAGTGGCCGGGAAGGACCTGGAGGCGGAGAGGGAGATGGAGGGGAGCATGGAGTGGAAGGACCGGATCGACAAGTGGAAGACCAAGCAGGAGAAGAGGGGCAAGCTCAACCACGACGACAGCGACGACGACGACGACAAGAACGACGACGAGTACATGCTGTAAGCTCCCCCCAGCTTGTCCTGTCCTGTCTTCTGAATAACTACTGCATGCCGATCGACGACGATCTCGCTCATATATACAAACAATTGATAGGCTCGCCGAGGCCCGTCAGCCGCTGTGGCGCAAGGTCCCGATCCCGTCGAGCAAGATCAACCCGTACCGCATCGTCATCGTGCTCCGCCTGGTGGTTCTGTGCTTCTTCCTCAAGTTCCGGATCACGACGCCGGCGACGGACGCCGTGCCGCTGTGGCTGGCGTCCGTCATCTGCGAGCTCTGGTTCGCCTTCTCCTGGATCCTTGACCAGCTGCCCAAGTGGGCCCCCGTCACGCGGGAGACGTACCTGGACCGGCTGGCGCTGCGGTACGACCGCGACGGCGAGGCGTGCCGGCTGTCCCCGATCGACTTCTTCGTGAGCACCGTGGACCCGCTCAAGGAGCCGCCCATCATCACCGCCAACACCGTGCTGTCCATCCTCGCCGTCGACTACCCCGTGGACCGCGTCAGCTGCTACGTCTCCGACGACGGCGCGTCCATGCTGCTGTTCGACACGCTGTCGGAGACGGCCGAGTTCGCGCGCCGCTGGGTGCCCTTCTGCAAGAAGTTCGCCGTGGAGCCCCGCGCCCCGAGTTCTACTTCTCCCAGAAGATCGACTACCTCAAGGACAAGGTGCAGCCGACGTTCGTCAAGGAGCGGCGCGCCATGAAGCGGGAGTACGAGGAGTTCAAGGTGCGGATCAACGCGCTGGTGGCCAAGGCGCAGAAGAAGCCCGAGGAAGGGTGGGTGATGCAGGACGGCACGCCGTGGCCCGGCAACAACACGCGCGACCACCCGGGCATGATCCAGGTCTACCTCGGCAGCCAGGGCGCGCTGGACGTGGAGGGCCGCGAGCTGCCCAGGCTGGTGTACGTCTCCCGCGAGAAGCGGCCCGGGTACAACCACCACAAGAAGGCCGGCGCCATGAACGCGCTGGTGCGCGTCTCCGCCGTGCTCACCAACGCGCCCTTCATCCTCAACCTCGACTGCGACCACTACGTGAACAACAGCAAGGCCGTGCGCGAGGCCATGTGCTTCCTCATGGACCCGCAGCTGGGGAAGAAGCTCTGCTACGTCCAGTTCCCGCAGCGGTTCGACGGCATCGACCGGCACGACCGATACGCCAACCGGAACGTCGTCTTCTTTGATGTCAGTTCCCGCTGCTGCTTTTGTTTTGATGTTTTCTTTCCAAAAAATAAATGCATCTCTGATCTTCATTGTCCTTCGTCTCCTGCGCTTGGTTGCAGATCAACATGAAGGGGCTGGACGGCATCCAGGGCCCCGTGTACGTCGGCACGGGCTGCGTCTTCAACCGCCAGGCGCTGTACGGCTACGACCCGCCGCGCCCCGAGAAGCGGCCCAAGATGACGTGCGACTGCTGGCCGTCGTGGTGCTGCTGCTGCTGCTGCTTCGGCGGCGGCAAGCGCGGCAAGGCGCGCAAGGACAAGAAGGGCGGCGACGGCGGCGGCGGCGAGGAGCCGCGCCGGGGCCTGCTGGGCTTCTACCGGAAGCGGAGCAAGAAGGAGAGGCTCGGCGGCGCCGGGTCGGTGGCCGGCAGCAAGAAGAAGGGGTACAGGAAGCACCAGCGCGCGGCGTTCGAGCTGGAGGAGATCGAGGAGGGCCTGGAGGGGTTCGACGAGCTGGAGCGCTCCTCGCTCATGTCGCAGAAGAGCTTCGAGAAGCGGTTCGGCCAGTCGCCCGTGTTCATCGCCTCCACGCTCGTCGAGGACGGCGGCCTGCCGCAGGGCGCCGCCGCCGACCCCGCCGCGCTCATCAAGGAGGCCATCCACGTCATCAGCTGCGGGTACGAGGAGAAGACAGAGTGGGGAAAGGAGGTAATATATTTTACTGGCAAATTAATCAAAAAACAAAACACAAACACATTTTGTTTTGCACCAGCCGGGAATCGAACCCGGGTCTGTACCGTGGCAGGGTACTATTCTACCACTAGACCACTGGTGCTTGGATGCTGAAAATGATCTTTTACCATCTTGTAGATTGGTTGGATCTATGGGTCCGTGACAGAAGATATCCTGACGGGGTTCAAGATGCACTGCCGAGGCTGGAAGTCGGTGTACTGCACGCCGACGCGGCCGGCGTTCAAGGGGTCGGCGCCCATCAACCTGTCGGATCGTCTCCACCAGGTGCTCCGTTGGGCGCTGGGGTCCGTGGAGATCTTCATGAGCCGCCACTGCCCGCTCTGGTACGCCTACGGCGGGCGGCTCAAGTGGCTCGAGCGCTTCGCCTACACCAACACCATCGTCTACCCCTTCACCTCCATCCCGCTGCTTGCCTACTGCACCATCCCCGCCGTCTGCCTCCTCACCGGCAAGTTCATCATTCCGACGGTGAGTCGATCAGTGATGATGATCGATGATCGATCGGGTTGCATTGATTAATTAATTGCATCGAGCTAGCTAGTGTACATTAATTCCAGCTAGCTAGCTAGGACATGACATGAACTTGACTGCCGTACGACGTATACAGCTGAACAACCTTGCCAGCATCTGGTTCATCGCGCTGTTCCTGTCCATCATCGCGACGAGCGTGCTGGAGCTGCGGTGGAGCGGGGTGAGCATCGAGGACTGGTGGCGGAACGAGCAGTTCTGGGTGATCGGCGGCGTGTCGGCGCACCTGTTCGCCGTGTTCCAGGGCTTCCTCAAGGTGCTGGGCGGCGTGGACACCAGCTTCACCGTCACCTCCAAGGCGGCCGGCGACGAGGCCGACGCCTTCGGGGAGCTCTACCTCTTCAAGTGGACCACGCTGCTGGTGCCGCCCACCACGCTCATCATCATCAACATGGTGGGCATCGTCGCCGGCGTGTCGGACGCCGTCAACAACGGCTACGGCTCCTGGGGCCCGCTCTTCGGCAAGCTCTTCTTCTCCTTCTGGGTCATCGTCCACCTCTACCCGTTCCTCAAGGGGCTCATGGGGAGGCAGAACCGGACGCCCACCATCGTCGTGCTCTGGTCCATCCTCCTCGCCTCCATCTTCTCGCTCGTCTGGGTCAGGATCGACCCCTTCATCCCAAAGGCCAAGGGACCCATCCTCAAGCCGTGCGGAGTCGAGTGCTGAGGCAGGCACTTTTATTTGGGCCAGCAGGCTTCGATTCGATCTACTACTCAAATTCAACTTGTTTCATTTTGTACAAGTTTTGTGATCGAGTGAGATTAAGTGTTGGGTGTAAGAACTGTGGTGGAGGATCGAGTTCACTCAAATTTAAAGGACTTTTTTTTTTTTTTTTTCTTCAGTTGCAATTAACGATCGACAAGATCAAAATCCTCGTAGCATTTCATGATCTTTTGCGAGACTCAGACGTTCGTCGAGGGCGTGATTGGTTGCTCTGGTTGGTTCGTGGAGCTATTTAGTAGTATCATTACAGAGGCTATTTAGTAGCCAGGTGATCCTATTTGGTTTTAGAGACTACTAAGGGTTATATAGACTATTTAGGCCTTGTTTGGTTTCTGAGGCTATTTAGTAGTGTCATTATAGATTATTTAGTAGCTAGTTTATCTCGTTTAGTTGTAGAGGTTACTAGGGACTAATAACAACCATTATTGCAGTTGAAGAAGAGAGGGGCATGAGCTATCTTTTAATTGTAGTATAGCCCCATGAAGCCTCTCCTAGGAGTTTTTTCCCTGTCTACTAAATATTCAGTAGCCCATGTGTGTGGAGGCTATTAAATAGTCAGTAGCGCCCTCTCACATGGAACCAAATAGGGCCTTAGTAGTGTAACTATAGGGGCATGTGCTGTCTTTTGAATGTAGTATCCCTAACAAGCCTCTTCCAAGAGACTGTTTTTTCTATCTACTAAATAGTCAGTAGTCCCTATGTTTAATTTGTTTGGGACTACTAAGTAGTCAATAGCCCTTCCTCACAAGAAACCAAACAAGGCCTTATTGGGATACTAGACCCAAAGGACAACTCTTGTCCTTCTCTCCCCTCCCCACCTCAGCACCCGGCCGTAGCCACCCTGTACGTCTCTCGGTCAGTTGCACCGCCACACCCTGCCTACCACAGCCCCACGCCTCAGCCGCCCCCCGCCCGCAACCGTCCTGCGTGTATGCCCATCTTGTCGGGCCCACCACTACCGATTGCGACGCCGCGTGTGCTTGCCCATCGCCAGTGTATGTCATCACGGGTAAATCCGTCTTTGTTTAGCTATATTAATGGTTAGTAGCCTTTAGTACGTAGTCTATACAACCAAACAGGATCAACTGACTACTAAATAGTTTCTACAGTGCCAGTACTTTATATGTGCATAAGGCCCGCAACATGACGGGCCGGCACGAGGCCCTTTTTTTAGCCCGGCCAAGCATGGCACACCCCGGCCTCCATCGTGCCGGCCTAGCCTGGCACGGGACACCGGGTCGTGCTTGGGCCGCCACCCCAGCCCGTGGGCGGGCACGGCACGGCCCACAATTTAGTGGGAGCCTGGTACCGGCCCGGTGCCTAGAATGGCATGTTAACAGCCCACGTCCATCCCATTCACTTCTAATGAACCCTACAGTTGCATCTGCACCCACCGTACCATCCCATCCCGCCGCACTCTACAAACTCACCCATGACCCCACGAGGCCACGACGCACGCAGCCGCACGAAGGCGAGCTGCCTTATCCAGTCCTCATCCTACATGCATCCAGCGTCGTCGGAGAACTCGGTCCCCGCGCGTCCGACGTCGAGCGCGGCGACTGGCTTCAACTGCGTTGACCTCGAGTGGCGGCAGTGCTCGGCTTTGACTGCGCTGGCCTCGAGCGGCGCCAGCGACCACCTCCATGCCTGCTGCTTCGCCCTCCGTGGCTAGCCTGCTTTTTGCTCGTGGGGGCAAGCGCGCGACGTGATACGGCAACCGCGGCCTTCCCTTCCCTCTCCTCTGGCCTGCTGCGGCTCCTCCGAGCAAGTGCGCAGCACACGCTGGCAAGGCGTCGCCGCCCCCAAGGCCTCCCCTTCCCTCTCTCTGTGGCTCTGATGGGCCTCGGGCTGGCCCGACACGTTGGCCGCGCCGTGCTTTTCTGGCCAGCCCGGCATGAAAAGTGGCCCGATAGGCTATGTCTGGACCGTCGGCCAGACACAAAGGGCCGGTGGGGCATGGCACGGTGGCCCAACGAGCCCTGTCGTGCCAGGCCTTGTCGGGCCGTGCCTGGCATGGGCCGTGGCAAGCCGACCCATTGCATATCTGTAGCCAGTACTAAATAACTCCTCTAACCAAGTAGGGTTTTAGCTACATTAATGGTTAGTAGCCCCTACTAACCTCTTGGATCAAACAAGATCAACGGGCTCTAAATAGTTTTTATAATTACTAAACAGCTCCTTTAACCAAACAGGGTCTTATTGTCTCTTTTTTTATAAGGTTTTGGACCAAATAGTCCCTCTCTGTGATAAATCTGATGCTGGCAAGGTTTAATTAAAATTGTCTTACTAAACAGACTTGCTAATTATTAGCTAGAGGGCTAGTAATTATTAAATCCATTAGCAGGTTTGGGGTTTGGAGTTGCTAATAGGTGCTAATAGTTCATGTACACCTTCAACTCACTATCCAACCACCTATTAGCAAATGGATCCAAACAACACCCGCTAAAATTTAGTAGTTATTATCTATTGGTTGTGTCACAACCCTTGCTGCATGCTCTTGCCTTCTTGCCGCGACAGAGGGAGGGGAAGAGAAAAGAGTGAGAGGAATGGAGAAATATGACATTGACATGCATGGTCCAGCATAAAGAAAAGGGATGAAGTTTCTTGATCTTAGCTCCTATACTAACTTTTAAGGGAAAGGGGATGGAGTTGCTCCAGGAAGTGGCTCTGTTAGAACTGCAGTGGCTGGTTGTGACATATATCTACAGCTCTAGTTCACCGAATTATAGTTGAAATGAACACTCTCTCAGCAATTAATGTTTTGAGAGAGAAAAAGGTCACACTACTAATAGTAGGATATCACCTATATAGACTTTTACAAGATGTGGAATAAGCAATATGTCAGAGATGCACTCAAGTGCACGTTAATTACAAGAATGCATAGAAAAATTCACATCGACTGAAGCACGTGGATAAAATAAATTTAGATTCTTTGAACAAGACACCTCCAGGTGAAAGATCATATTCGGTTGACTTGATGACCTTCACAAAAACTAGTGAATCTGATTCAAACTGGGTTTGCAACATACCTAGTTCCGTTAATACGGTGATTGCTATCTACCAAGCTTTGGGCTTCTGTACATAAAACCGAATTACGTACACTTTTTGAATTTTCATGCCAAACCACCAAACCTTCATGATCCCAACCTTCCTATCTCAAAAACGGGCTAAGCACCATTCAAATTGACATTCATTAGCTTAGGTTTTGGCAGATACCATCGTACCTTCTGTTTCAGTTCTTTTGCCGCCCGAACTAGGATCCGACCCGAAGCTCCTCAGGTGTTCCTCCCTCTCCCTCCATGGCACCACCGGCGGGCGGCGGCGCGGATCCGGCCTCCTCCCCCCCCTCCATGGCCGCAACAAAGCGGGTGGCGGCGTGGATCCGACCTCCTCCCCATGAAAACATACCAATCCTCGGACCCGATGGCGGCGGCCGGCCCCGGGCGGTGCCGATGGGCTCCCCCGATGGGCTTGGCGGGCTTTCCTTTTTTATTTTTTTTTTCGATTAACCGAGGCGGGCGTGAAACCGCCTCGGAAAAGGTCGAAAGGAGAATATTTATGTAGTAGTGGTTAATACGGTGATTGCTATCTACCAAGCTTTGGGCTTCTGTACATAAAGAATTACGTACACTTTTTGAATTTTCATGCCAAACCACCAAACCTTCATGATCCCAACCTTCCTATCTCAAAGAAAAGCACCATTCAAATTGACATTCATTAGCTTAGGTTTTGGCAGATACCATCGTACCTTCTGTTTCAGTTCTTTTGCCGCTGTAGGAACTAGGTGTTGTAAAACATACGGACTCTATCCTAGAAAGAAAGGAGAAGGAGGAATCCTAATCCTAATCTGTTTGTATATAGGCTCTTACCAAAACTCTTAGGCCATGGCAGGACTATATATACGTGAAAGCTCTATGTTGTAATTACCAATAATCAGAGGAATAAAGAATAGTCTCCCTATCTTGTGTCTACTTGTTCTTCTATTTTCATCTACTATGTTGATCATGAGAGACGGAGATGGAAAGGTCCTAATCGCTGGCAACATGTTTTATAACACGTTATCAGCACGACAAGCTCTACGTCGACATTGCCGTTGAAGCCGCTATCGATCTACGCCGCCGTTGCTTGTGCCGGCATCTGCCGCGACTACTTCGACGACGTCGACATCCCGACGTTGTTAGCGGAATAGATCTACTACCTCTACTTGCTACCGATCTGGACTACATCGTCGCTGTCAAGTAGACAGTTCTATGACAATGCCAAACGCCCTACACGGTATGTATCTACTAGCCACTGTCATACGCAACACATGAGGTAGATCAAATTGGCATCTTTTATAAGGTATGAAAGAACCACATCTTGAAGATTATGTTTATCCCTACCATTGAATTGGACAATTTTTATCGTACATGTAGTACGCATATATAGATTTATACATGAAGTGCATATACCGAAAGTATGTGAATTTTGCATCTATATGAGTTACACCTAGGGTTAACAATAAAATTTGCATGCCAAGTCCAAAGTATCACGCTTGTGCTGTTGTGCACCAGGTTGTCATGCACGCACAAGAAGTCACACAGCCTGAAATAATAATGGTCCTCATCACCACTGACAACCATCCCAGGCCTGTATGCCACCACCGCCTGTGCATAATTGTTCGTGGCCTGTATGCCATTAATCAATTCAAAGTATTTGCTCAGGCTGAAATCGGTTGGCGAACAAGTTTTGTGTTCTCGAGTGGCTTGCACGCCGCGTTGCCGCCGAACGGCCTGATCTGCACCTCTGCAGTTTTTAGTACCCCGCAAACTGCCAACTGCCCAAGCATGTCCGGCCGAATCGGACTAGAGGAAGGAAGAAGCCAGAAGCCTTACAGATAAAGACGAAACAAAACTATTGGACCACGTGGAAGACATTAAGTTAAATATAAGCAAACTAGAAAGGCCGTATTAATCTGAATTTTTTTATGGTAGGCCTATAAATCCTGCAGATTGTATATACAAGGCTTGTATTCTTGCAGAATACATCGTATATTTCTGAAAATTGTATTTTGAAGTGTTTTTTTATACAACCTTCAGAATTCAGAATAATTAACCCTAGATAGATTCTCTATTTATGCATTTACTATCTTATACCCGTATGTATAAGAGTGTGTACATACATTAAATCTGAAATTTAATGAGTATTGTTGCCTAGTTTTATTTCTTACTATCTTATACCCGTATGTATAAGAGTGTGTACATACATTAAATCTGAAATTTAATGAGTATTGTTGCCTAGTTTTATTTCTGAATTATATAGTAGATTAATTCTAAAAATTTCTATGAATTTAATTCTGAAGCATGATAGTGTAACCTATTATGAATTGTTATGAATTATATACCATGTAATTATAAGAATCAAATCTTGAATAATTACACTAGAAAACAAGGTATAAGGTATATGAGCCCTCTAAATCCAGCAGATCTTAGATTTATCACTTTTGATAGGCTCATTTGTTTTTCCTAGCATAATGAATTTTTGGGATGAACGAATGATTGGTATTAATTCTAAAAATTAGCATATACCATGATTAGATCCTGAAAATGCTTGGATGCTTCTAAGAATATTTTGTGTGTAACCATCCACTATCTTTTTGCACCTTGCTACTTGTTTACATGTAGTAAACTTATACACACATGGATGGTCCAATTTTTAACATATGCATGCGCCTTAAAAGAAGAAATATCCTGAAATTACTCTAAATAGTAGAATTATTTGTTATGGTCATTATTAATCCATGAAGGATATTTTGCTACCATTGAAGTGTAGTGAGCGAGGGATATATATTTCCTGGTTAATCTTTAGAATGAGTATATGGCCAAGATAAATAACAAATGCATTGCGGGGCTCATTGCATGAGAAACATATTGCATTGAAAGCTGAACTTTCAATCTTATATGCCTATGAGGCATAATGCTACTCTAAAATAATAGCTTGAAACTTTGTATTAAATGTCATAGAAGACAAGATGATAAATTAATATGTGAATATTCTCGAAGAAACGTCTCTTGAATATAGAATATCAAAGAGCGATGCAATACATGAAGTATTTATATTTATCATGAGAAATTACTTAAAAGAAGTTGAGTTAGAATTTTTAGACAAGCTCTATTGACCAGGATATATGACTTGCATATGTTGCACTCCTAGAAGGATCATTATTATATATCACTACTATGAAATAAAGCATACATGAAGTTGCTAAATCTCAAATATAGAAGCTAAGACATGTAAGAATGGATAAGAATTTTTAAGGTTTCTCTAGAAGAGAACTTAAATCATATGCGTATATACTTGTATTATCTTTAAATTATACTATCCTGAAGTATTAATAGTAGTGGTGGTACATTAATTTTTAATTTCCATTGAATTAAGTGGTTCTTGTATACTCATAGAAGAGTTAGTGGTTACTTTATTAGCTTGAAGGCTAATATGAAACATTTAATATTCTTAGTCGTAATTCTTACTTGTAGTAATATATGTTAATCTTGCATGGAATGAATTAGACTTATATGTTTTACATATAACCAATTGTCTATTTATGCCTATCTAAATTAAGTTTTACAATGATTTTATATCCACAAAGAAGCCTTAATTAACCATGAAAGTTATAGTTCTTGGTGCACTACTACCATATAGGTAGAAAGGAAATTCAATTTTCTAAAAGCACATGAACAATTGGAATATACTGGCATATATGATTGATCTTAGAAGGACCAATTTAGCCAAGAAATAGTATAATCCATGAACTAAGTATTTAATACTTTAAACCCCAAAACTAGAAGTTTCTGTCCTACCCTAAATATATACACTGAATAGTACACTTGAGATGTGAATTTTATGCCAAAATCCATTGGATACTAGAAGTATGATTGAATTATATGAAACTTAAGAATGAAATAATGCATGAAGCATATTATTACTTGAAGTAATTCTGGCATGAAAAGGGGGAGGAATTTTGGGTAAAGGCATAATAAAATGTGGGTAATATATTTTTAATAGGCATAGCCTTCCTAAATCTATCTTCAAGTATGTGTATCAGGACTTGAAGTCCTAGACACCTTCCGGTCGAGTTAATTGTCTCTACATTTGACTAATTGCAAACAAGCTTGTAGCTTTGCATTTTGTTGTTATCTATTACATTGGATTGAATACCAACATTCCACGTTACACGTGAATGTGTATCACTATGTTGTGCTCTCGTTGAGTTGCAACAATCTCCACTTGTGCATGAATATTAGTATAGAAGCTATAGATGTAGCTAGTAGCTACCTTTGCACTCCCCTTATGATTAGATTGGCTAGCTAGCATGCTATGCCTATATAGTTCTTGTTGAACTATGAATAGTTTGCTTTCAATGCATCATATGTATAAGCAATAAATTGTTCTTGAGCCAAGCAGCTAAGATCAGGGGGAGTTGGTTAATATGAAATTAGCTAAATGGAGAAGCGATCCAACTGAATGGGTTATATTATAGTGAAAATTGAGTTAGTAGATAAAACAATTATGATGATTTGGGATTGTGAAGAAAAGGCATTTCAATAATTTTGCACAAATGACAATTCAAAAATTCTAGAAGAAATTTCATGATAATTTAAATGTTGCATATTTTATACATTTGAAATATATGATCTATTGTTATGTATGAGTTTTTCGATCAATTATTTGGTTTGAATAATAAAGAAGCTAGACAATGAAATAGTTTTTCTAAACTATGGAATGTGCAAATTAGAGGGAGAACATCCTTGAGTCTATAGGTATGCTGAACATTCCTAACTGCACATTGTATATTCTAGCTCACTTGCATATAATGAATAATAACCCCCGAATTTAAAGTTTTGCGTGAATATTTCCCATAAAATTTTCTTATAGCATACATAGATGGGCCTCCACTTGTAGTTGGAGATAAATTAATTTGAATTATTTTAAGCCCATAATAGGGGATGTCTTTTGAAGTATGCTAGTAAAGATGTAATATTGGCATTAGGGGGAGAGGAAAGCCTATTTTAAATGCCAAATATTATTTCCATAGAAGGAAAATAGTCTTAAGAGAAAAATTCCTTGAAGCTTGAAGCAGGAATAGTATCATGCACTAGATCAAACAATAGTTTGATTAATGCTCTTGTGAAGCATGAAGCAGAGCATATGCCAGATATTTTTTAAAAAATAAGAGGAGTAACTTGAAGTTATAAATCAGAAGTTTTGTTTACTAGTAGTAAACTTAGTTGTATGCCATCAAGCTAAAATCTATGGGGATGCCTGTAAATTCTAGTTTAGGGTATACTTGTTGAATAGAAATAAAATGAAACTCCTCCATTCTCACGAAGAGAATACCTCATGAAGAAGGTTAAGCACCTCATGAAGAGGATCATCATGAAGATAAAATCCAACACATTAAACGTGTGCATCATTAGTGTTGGGTATGCAGAACAATAAATCATCTCTTGTTTGGGAAATAATAGAGATGAAATAATCTCATATTATGAGAATATTGGGAGAAAATAATAGTTGTCAACAACGCTACCTCTATAATTGCAAATGTTTCTCTTATGAGAACCCGGATCCGAAAAACAAAGTCCATGGCAAAGTCGCTTGTAGCGATTATATCGGGTCAATGAAGAAAGCAATTGAGGTTGAATCTCCTACTAACAAGAAATATATGTTCTGCTATATCTCTGGCAAATGAAATGAATGAATATGAAATATACAGTTAATAGACAGATTATGAAGATCCAAAAAGTTCCTGGAGAATATAAATCGCAACGTATGGAAATTAATCTCATACAAGTATTAAAAAGTCTAAGGTATAATATATTTCTGAATAAATATTGAAGTCTCAAGAAGAGCATGTCCTAGAAGGAGCAGTCATCGAATGACTTTATAGCGAATAAAACTATCGCATTGTGTATATCACATAACAATCTCCCTTGTAGTAGAGAATATATCTCATAAAAGAGAAATATTATTCACTGAAAATAAGAACATCCTTGAAGGAGTTAATCCATGAAGGATTTACTGGTCGATTCTTGAATAAACACCATTAATCCCTGAAGTAAGAATATAGACCCGAGAGAAAGAAAGTGAGGAATATTAAATGCCATGAAGGTGTTATACAAATACTTAGAAAGTATATATTGTAAAGCTAGCAATGAAATGTTGATATCCTCTAAATATCACAGAAGGTATAACAATATTAGTGATTTTGGCAATTGAATTATCCCCTAAATGCCAAATGTAAGACTGGATTTATTATTGAGTGAAATAATCTAAATCCTGAAAATTTATAGAATATATATTTTAAAAAATCCACTAAAGAAGAATTATAAGTACTCAAACTCTAATAGAAGTTTGATACCCTGTCTAGAAGATATTTATATTTACCTCCATGATTCTCTAAAAGGATTTATTATCCTGAAGGATAAATTTTATTTGTTTTGCACAACTAATAAGTGGTTATTATACATGAAACATATTGCTCTTATTTATACCCACTATAATTCATAGAAGAATTATGAGCCAATTTTTGAAATATTTAGTATTATGGTACTGTATACCATTATTAAACAAGCAGTTATGAAAACTGTGGTTTGAACAATAAAGTTTAAAGGATAGCTTTTATGAGGGGGAGCATATTTTATTAATCTACCTTGAAGGTAAACCACTAGAATTATAAAGATCAAGTAGATCATATTTGTTAAAATAGTAAAGTTTATGCATAGATCATGAAGATCAATATCTATTCATGAAGAATAGACTGTCCGGAAGAATAAATGACCAAGAAGGTTAAATGTTATACTCTTTTTTCCTATGTGAGTTTTTACTCGAAGATTTCTCACACAAGGTTTTTAACGAGACAACATGTGCAATACAATTAACGAATGCGATGTACTCTTTTCTCCAATAACCGTTTTTTCCCACTGGATTTTTGGATGGAGTTTTTAATGAGGCATATGCATATCGTGGTAATCGCCCAAGGGGGAGTGTTGTAAAACATACGGACTCTATCTTAGAAAGAAAGGAGAAGAAGGAATCCTAATCCTAGTCCGTTTGTATATAGGCTCTTACCAAAACTCTTAGGCCATGGCAGGACTATATATATATGGGGGAGCTCTATGTTGTAATTATTAATAATCAGAGGAATAAAGAATAGTCTCCCTATCTTGTGTCTACTTTTTCTTCTACTTTTATCTACTATGTTGATCATGAGAGACGGAGAGGGAAAGATTCTAATCGCTGGCAACATGTTTTATAACACTAGGAAGCTATTGAGATTTATGGGTTGGGCTCTGAGTGCAAGCATCTCCAGCAGTTTTCTATATTTTACTTGACAAATTTTATGTTTTGCCAACTCCTAAAAAGATATATCAAGTAAAAAACTAGTTCATCTCCATAACATAATTCATTTGCCAAACCTAGATCTAACTTACATCAGAAACCCTAAGAGAGAAATAAAATTATGTTTATATCACTTCCACCTCTTGAAAACTTACACAAAAAACCCTGAGACAGAAATAAAATTATATTTATGCTCTTCCACCTCTTCTGATATGGATGGATGTGTGCAGAGTCAAGCACGCATATATACGCGCGTAGAGGCTCTTTTTGCAATTTGAAATAAATAACAACCTAGAATAGGGAACTATTAGAGAAAGTTTTTTTTTCTTTTTTTAAAAAATAAAAATCACAGCCTAGAATGGAAACTGTTTTTTTTTTAGAATTTAGGATAGGTACTGTAAGAGTTGCTCAAGGCTTGCACGTTTGTTTTGAGGGACATCTCGTCTAGCCTTGGTCTGCTAGCACAAATAACAAGAGTAGCCATTTTGACTGTTACTATCTGGCCCAAAAAGCCGTGTTAGACTATCCGCGCCGGGTACGCCATCCCGGTGCGCTATCCATCTTACCGTTTCATTTACAGTGAAAATGGCCTGCAGCGGGTACGCCACACTTAGACGCTATCGCGCGCAGTTCGCCATTTTTAGCGCGATACCGTTCGGCCGGTACCTGCATGGCGCGGGGCCCATAACTGCTGTGCTAGACAGAATGATGGGAGAGAGAGTGCCGTCCAACACTGCACATGCAGGTCTTATTCTTTTAACTTACAAAAAAAATGTTATAACTCACAAACTAAAACGCCAAATTAAATTCTGGTTGCATCATTAAATTTGTTTTAATAAATTTTTTAAAACAAAATCTCACATAGATATATTTAGATAAAGTGACAAGTGGATCATATAGTGAATAGAGGATGGTATAGAGGATGAATGAGTGCGGAAGAATTAGATATAAAGGAGAGAATCTTGACGACTAGGATGTATAGAGAACGAATATAGAGGTTCATGAGTGCGGATAGCCTTAGCAGGCTCTATCTGGCCCAAAAACCCACTGCCCTAGGCTCTTACAAAAATTTCTAACTACTTTGCACTCACTCCCTGTGAATAATATATATTTACGTGAAAGCCAGGCGCCACTGCCCAAACCCATCAAAAACCCTTCCGGCCCGCTCCCCTGCGCCGCCGCCGCCGCCGGCCCGCTCCTTCACCTCCTACTCCGTCATTTCGATCCCGTACGTTCGGTAAGGAACCTAGCTCTCGATGAAGTGCTTGATTTATTGTTGATTCAGCGGGATCATTGCGGCTCTGCTAGACCTCGAATACGAATGCTTAACTCTCTCCAATCCATTCTACTCGCTGCCGGCTTCCTTATTTGCTGCGTGCGTGGTGGAGCGCAAGTCCTTCCCAACATGACCTGCTGATATTTTTCTTTGTCATTTTACTACCGTGTGTGTACGGGTCTGACTAATTACTTCGAATAAATTGGGAGTTTTTAGTGTCCATCCTATGTTAAATTGACCAAATATTTACGAGGTAGTTAGGACTTAAACTTTGTTGTGATGTGCTGTATTAGTATTGTTATGCCTTATTATTGTTATGCCTTATTATTAAATTAGTGCCCAAATTTCTTTTTCTGTAGAGCTTAGCTGAGGCATTATGGGTAATTCAAGCAAAAAGTCCAGCGTTGCGGCTGCACCTGCTGCTGTCTCTGTTCCAGAGGGGAAATCTGTAAAGAAGGGTAAGACGTTTGATAGCTCTGCTGCTGCATTGGAATAATTGCTGGTTATATTTCTGCTCATTGCTTTGTATGTACCACATTTATCACAGTGTCACAAGAGTTTTTTATTTTAATCTAATGAGCAGGGAAGAGAAACGCAGAAGATGAGATTGAGAAGGCCTTGAGTGCCAAGAAGCAAAAGACTGCACCTGAAAAGGCTGTGCCGGTTAAGAAGCAGCCCCCTCCAAAGAAAGTTGAGAGGAGCAGCACTGATGATGATTCTTCATCAGATTCTGAAGTGGAGGTGCCGGTTAAGAAGCAGCCCCCTCCAAAGAAAGTTGAGAGCAGCAGCACTGATGATGATTCTTCATCAGATTCTGAAGTGGAGGTGCCGGTTAAGAAGCAGCCCCCTCCAAAGAAAGTTGAGAGCAGCAGCTCTGAGGATGATTCTTCAGATTCTGAAGTGGAGGTGCTATCATGTTTTCTCTTTTTGCTAATGTTTCCCCTTTAGTTAAAATCATAAGCTATATGCTTGAAATCTGGTGATCGCTTTGCTTCACTGTCACAAACACACAATTGATTGTATGATTTTGCTATGTTCTGTGTGTGCTACCATTGATTTTATTTTGTTTCTCTGATACTTTTAGACTCAAGAGCTAGCAGTTGCAGTAGAGACATTGCTTATCTATTTGGTGCTGCAATTCCTTTATTGTATGAGACAAGTTTTATGCTATTTTTGAAGCAACCAATTGCATAAAAGTGTATGTCATCAAAAAAAAAAAAAAAAAAAAAAAAAAAAAAAAAAAAAAAAACTTTTATCATTCTTTGGTATCTGGATATGATCATCTAAATATCAAGAACTGAGATTTGACATCAATTGTTTGTTAGATGTTTGCATTATAGTTTCACTTGTTGTCAATACCTTTGTTGTCAATTGCAACGGTGTTTGAAAAGCAACATGATTTTGCACCTTTTGTTGTTTCCCTTGATGTATATTATTAAAGAAAAAAAGTTACTTTTTAATGACATCAGTTTGCAGTGTGCTTAATAGGAAGCTAATCTACGAATGAAATTTTGGCTTTTCATTTGATTTCTATTGGAAACTAATTACTAGAGAATGGACATGTTTGCAGGTTAAGGTCCAGCCAAAAAAGGTTATTCAGCCAAAGAAAGCTACACAACCTGCTAAACAGGAGTCTAGTGATGACAGCAGTGACACTGATGATAGCAGTTCTGATGAGGAACCTGCAAAGAAGCCCACTGTCGTTTCAAAGAAGCCTGTCACAGCTGTTAATAATGGTTCAAAACAGGTTAAGCCTGATAGCAGCAGCTCCGACAGTAGCTCAGATGAGGATGAAGTAAGTATTTGTTTCCTATTCTATCTTGACAGCTAAATCCTGAATGCTTTTCTAATTCTTATTCTTGGATTTTTCTTTCCATCAATGAATCATTTGTAGCTGTTGTTTTTATTTTTTAATTTTTTTACATCTGCTATGTGATAAACTGATGGTTCGCATCCTGTTAATTTTCTTTTTTGTGCATCTTGCGCTCCCACACTGCACACACACACCGATATAGATTAATGAAATAGTTCCCTTCTAACCATGAGGTGTCATATGAGCCAGCCCACAATGTCACTAGGGTCAGCTCTAATAAATTAGTAAGGTCAAGCTTAACATGAGCAAGAACAATATGTTAGCTAAAGAATTACAGAATTCTGTTTGGGTGCATTGACCTTGATAACAAGGGCTTGATTCACTCCTGCTATGGACACCTCTCTAGAAGAAGACAACTAAATGTACTACTCCCTCCTGTCCGTTTTCTAAGACATATGTGAGTTTTTGAGAAATTCTATTATATCAGCCGCATGCAGTATCTAAGGAGTCATTAAGCATAGGAATTAACATCTTTGAAGCCTAGAGTTATTTGCATGGCGCCATGCACCAATCCTGTAGAGAAAGAAGTCGGAACATTGTCAAACTTTTGGAGGCTAATTACTTATTAAGCACGACGTGGCTAATTTGGTGCGGGGATGTCAAAGAGTAAATCAGCCTATGCACGAGCGCAATGTTCCGCACCACGTCTTGGTATCTGTATTTTACGTTTCATGCCTTGTAAATGGGACTGGAGCGAGTATTTGCTAAACTATGCGCATGAGGCAATTAAATGAGTATAAATGTTTTTTGTTTCTTTGTAAAATTAGGCAGCTATATAAGTTTCATATGTGAAAATAATAGAGAGGAACACATGTATAGATACAACCCATGTACTAATGTCCAATCAGGAACCACGGTGTAATTTCTATACAGGGTTACTGCAGTCAGTAATCTCCAATCAGGCTTACCTGGATTTCTTTTTAACCGGTTTCATTGACATTTGTCTCTCTTTCTTGCCTTTCAGAAACCTGCTGCTAACTTGAAGAAGCCTCCGGTTGCCTCTGTGCAAAAGAAGACCCAAGAATCTGACAGCTCTGACAGTGATTCTGATGATGAATCAGAAGATGTAATTTATTTGTGGATTAATATGTTGCACTTGTTTCTTGATCCATGCATCTGCGATAGCTGTTCTTTGTCAAACATAATTAATCCTGACACAATCAATATCTGTAGGATATTCCTGCTAAAGCTCCAGTAGTAACCAAGAAAAAGGAAGCATCCAGTGACAGTTCTGATTCTGATAGTGATTCCGAGTCCGAGGATGAGGTAGTCACCTTACTACGAAACTTGAGTCTTCAAACTTGATTTACTTTTCTTAAAAAGCTATAAGTTTTATATTTGCCAGGATAATAATGCTAAAACAGTACAGCCTGCCAAGGCTGCTGCTCCGAAAAAGAAGGAAGAATCTAGTGGGAGTTCAGAATCTGACTCTGAGTCAGATTCTGATTCTGATGAAGTTGGTGGCACTTTCTACTTCACTCATGTTAATTTTTGATTGTGTAGTTTTTAATTTTCTTTTCCCCTCGTCTTTACAGCCTGAAAAACCTACTCTCCCTTCGAAAAGGCCTCTAGCAACAACTAAGAAGAATGAACAAGTATGCTCTCTTGTAAAATCTTGTTTTGTTTACTCAATACTGCCTGTGCCACTTTAGTAAGGTGTATTTTGATTTGAAGGAGTCAACCTACAGCCAAATTGCAACTATATTTTTTGTACAAAATACTTATTATTATATTTGAAAATGCTTTTATGTATCATTTTGATTGATACTAAAATAAATACGCAAAACTAATTCTGAACTTTTTGTATCAAAATACTGCCTGCTATAATAAATGGTGCGATTTTAGTGGGAGTATACTTTTTGTGTTTCTGTTGCCTGCTCTTGTACATATTGGACTGAATAGAAGCTCTCTCTCTAGTCCAGCGACGAATCTGGTGACAGCTCTGATGAGAGTTCTGATGAAAGTGATGAGGAGCCTCCACAAAAGAAGTCTAAAGGTACCCTTTCTAAAATGATGCTAATTTTGCATAATCAGCTACTGAGTTTTATTTGCATCTTTTTGTATATTTTTTAGTTGGGATATAACAGTTTCTCTGATTCTCAGGAAACTTCTGTAAACACTACACAAAAGTCGGCACATAATGAGGTATTCTGCGATTTATATTATTCTCTAATTTTATCTACTTAAGAAACATTAAATGGACTGTTTGATAAATGTCTTATATTTGCAGCCCAAAACTCCTGCTAAAAGCCAAAGTCAGGCTACTGGTTCAAAGACTATTTTTATTGGGAATTTATCTTATAGTATAGAGCGTGAACAAGTGTAAGTTTTGTTAAATGTGCCAATTTCTTTATTTTAAATGTATTTCCACTAACACTATTTCTTCACATGCAATAAGGAATTTTTTGAGCAGGTTGGTGAAGTTGTAGATGTTCGTTTGTCTACTTTTGATGATGGGAGTTTCAGGGGTTATGGACATGTTGAATTTGCTACTGTTGAAGCTGCTCAGAAGGTGTTTTTTAAATCCTAAGTTCTTATTAAACTCTATAATTTGACAAATTAAACCTATATAACCACATATTCCATTATCTTAAAAAAATTAGGGGCTCCTGATTATGAAAAAATATCTCATTTTCTTATATTCTATATGTACTTGGCATCTAGTCTATCCGTAACTCAAAAAGTCTACCAGTATAAGTCTGAACATCTATTTATATCTATTTCTTCTACACAGACAATTAGCAAGCAAGCAATAATTGCAAGTTTAGGTGTTTTGTTTGGAAGAACTGTCAAGAATACTTTGTACATATAGTAACAAAGAGTAGTACTTAGCTTGTGCAACCAAGGAATGAATAGAGGGTGCAGGAAGCATGCATCAACGAATAAATAATTAGAATATACTGGTTATTAGACAATGAATAATGGGCTTCTAGAGTTCTGGTCCTAGGCCGCATTACACCATGCCTACTGGACTTGTTCTGCCCTTGATTTTGGCATGCTTGGGTTCATTGGCACTAGGCACATCAATGGTTTGGTCAAGCTTTCACACTTCCATGTTGCGCCGTGGGGGGTGCATGACCCTGGATTTTTTTTTTTTTGGGGGGTTGGGGTTGTCAGCACGTGTGGTGATTTGAGATAATTAGCACTTAATTTTGTTTTTTGCTGTGGGTGCATTGGCACCCCCACACACTGTAGCTTCGCCCCTGCCATCAAGATATATTTAATGTCACTTCCAAGGAAGTTCTGACACTTGAACTCTTTTTCTTTGTTTTAGGCACTTGAATTTGTTGGTCATGACCTGATGGGGCGTCCTCTAAGGATCGACATGGCTGTCGAGAGGGGTGCATACACTCCTAGCAGCGGGTTATTCTCTATTTTATTTACTGTGCTGTGGTTATTCAGTAGGGGATGCTTTTATGAATTACTAGCCACTTGTGCCCGCGCTTCGCTGCGGATGACCTATTTATTAAGATATATTTTATTTATATTTCTTTTTGTTATAAACAAATTTGTACAAATTTATCTCTCTTACTATCATTGTAGGATGGACAAAAAAAATTATCTATATCTATATTCTATCACTAAAGATATTTGTATAACATCAAATACTTGGTTACCATTTTTTTATTTTTACGACAATTTATTATGTACTGTTTTACTTTTTTTTAATGAACATATATTATTTTTTTTATTCTAATATAGGAGGAAGCTTCCGCTCCGTTAAACTTTAAACTTATCAGCCGACTTATAATTCGTTCCAACAGTGTTTTCTCCCAAAAAAATTTGCCGTGTTTTCAACTTATCACCGGCTTATCATTAATTCATATTCATAATAAGACAAAAAGTTTCTTGAAGTTTATTATTCCTTGTTGTTTTTCGAGATAAGAGTCATGGATGTCCATATAGGATAATTAATTGAAACTTTGCTTCATAATTTATCAATCGGAGCGCCATGGAGGATTTTTTATTTTTATATATATAGCTTTTTGATCCAGCAACAATGGTTCATATTTACGGATTTAGCATATGTAGGTCTTTGATGCTAGAATAAAGCTATATAAATTGTCGTGAGTGCTAGCTTAGGTTAATCACTCATACCTAATTTATTATGATTTAATCAATAACTTTTCATACCTAATTTGTTATGATTTAACCAATAACTTTTTATAAGTGGTACGGTGTAGATCACAGTGGTTTATGGCATAACCTTAATATTTTTACTTCATGCATGCTTACATATATAGATAAACCTAGACACGTGAAGTTGGAGGAGCAATTAATGTTTCAGTCTATTGCTAGGTGTAATGTGTATCAGTCCCACCTGCTTGCTTTCTTGCAATAATGAACCTATGTTGTGTCCAATCCAACATGCATGTTCAATACATACTACTCCGTCCCAAATTAAATGTCGTTTCTGGTTTTTCGTGCTACAAGTTTGATTCAATTTGTAAAAATACGTGCAATATTTATATCTCTAAATAATTTTGTTAAAAAACTATTCAAAGATCTTTCCGATGATACTTATGATACTAATCGATAATATTTATTATTTATAAAAATTACCGGCATTTGTTTCTCGGGAGCGAAAGCGACAGTTATTTTGGGACGGAGGGAGTATGCACTTTGGCCTATTACAATAATAATATCTGTTTTTAATGCATGCAACTTGTTTTAGTGCAACATAAGCATCTATTATATCTAGTCAAGTATGCATGCATGCATGTTTATGCAAGCTCTCGCTTCAACTGAATTTTTAACTGCGGCCATGCAAATAGGGTATGCATTGGTTATTTAAGTTAATCAGGTGTACATGAACCTAAGATGCTCTTATTAAAAGACACAAAGAATAAAACCAATAAAGGCAGATCTTAATAAACATTAATGGTAGTTTCTACTCCTATTAACTCTTCTGCCAGCTAGGCAAAAAATCTGAGAAGAAAATTGGTAGAAACCGTTTCAAACGACCAATCTGAGAAGAAAATTGGTAAAAACCGTTTCAAACGACGTCTACTCGTCGATTGAGGTGCGAGGAAACCGCGACTTCCGCGTTGGGGAGAAACGAGTGGTTTCTAACCGTGGGGCCCGCCAGAGACTGCTTCTCTCCGTCGTGGAGGCCGTGCAGGATGCGTCGCCGATCCACAGTGCAGCCTGCCGCCGCCACCGTGCTCACCCGTCGCGACCGTCGAGCAGCGGCTGCTCTCCCCCCAATCGCCCGGCTCACCGCGCTCACCGTCGTCGCGAAGCGCCGCCATGGCCGTCGCGGTCGCCACAGTCGCGACGTTCGTGCCGTGGCCGCTGTGCTCGCTGCTGTTTGCCGCGGCGGCGCCCCGTCGCCGGCCCGTTGCGCTCGCCGGTTGTCGGGACTGCTCACCAGCGTCGCTGGCCCGCCCGCGCTTGTCGTGGTCGCGCAGCTCACTCCGCGGCCGTCGCGTTCGTTGCACTCGCCGGTTGCCGCGCAGCTTGCCCGCGTCGCCGGGCCCGCCCGCGCTCGCCGGCTACTGCGCGCGGCTGCTGGTCTCGCTCGCTCGCTGCTATTGCGAAGGTCGTGTCGCCGCGGCTGCTCCCCCGTTTGCCGCGCTCGCTCGTAGGTTGCCTCCGGCCGCCACTCTAGCCTGTCGGACGTCGTGCTCTCGTACTGAACCTGTGCGGTGCTGCTGTCCAGCAGTGGACAGAGGAGGAAACGACAAGAATTAGGAGAGAGAGGAAGAAAAAAAAAGAAACATTTATTAGACAAAAAGACTTGAACTGTGTGCTATAGTTTCTATAGATGATTTTTTGTTGACGCGTCCGCTATAGAAACCATGCGTAGTTTCTATCATTAGGACTGCCCTAACATACCTTATATATGGATAAATTAACATTAATTTGCAAAAGAAATACATGCAAGCTCTCGCAAAAGAAATACATGCAAGCTCTAGCTTTAACTAAATCTTTAACCGCGGCCATGTAAATAGGGTATTGGTTAATTAGGTTAATCAGGTGTAAATGAACCCAAGATGCCCTTATTAATAGACACAAAAAATAAAATCAATAACATATCTACATGGATCAATTAACATTAATTTGCAAAAGAGATTTCGTTAGTAGCAAATCAACTAATCCTAATTCTGAATGGGTTGATTACACTAAGGTACATTAACTACTTTTCAAAAAAAGTAGACTATACAAAAATATAGAGTAACTACATTATAGACTAAAAATGATGGAGTAACTATACTAATAATGGACCAACACCAATTCATATATATTTCCATAACTATCCCAAGTAAGAGCTGGAGTTAACTGGAAATATTACTTACTATCCTGTGTGCTGATGCAACGATCAAAACTAATATCCTAAGACATAAGAGATGTTGTTACTTCAAAAAATTTCTACCCGAATATGACTGGTTGTGAAAAAATAACTAATTACACAGTTTTGTTGTAAATCACGAATTTTTAAATGCATTGTATTTAGAAATGCTAATTGCAACTTTTTTTCCAATACTTTCCATCTAAACAAGGCCTAAGACATAAGAGATGTTGTTACTTAAAGAAGACTGGTTGTGTTGTGTGGGAATTAAATGCATGTAGAACTAATTTGCACTGCGTGCTTGCGTGGAGATAATAAATAGTGTCTATGCTTTCTTGGTTGGTAAAATAAATTACTAACCTCTTGAAGTGATAGTGCACCAGCTTGAAGTGAATATGTATAGCGCTAAATTCAAGGAGCTATCATGCAGAAGGCTAGAGTAGTCGCTTCCCGTGCATGCAGAGGTAAATAGTGTCTACTCCCTCCGTCCCTAAATAAATACTACTTCACTTCTCGAGAAAAAACTGCCGGTAATTTTAATAAATAATAAATATCATCGATTAGTATTATAATTAGTATCATCAAAAAAATATTTGGATCTAGTTTTTTAATAAAATTATTTGAGGATATAAATATTGCATGAATTTTCTAAATCAAAGTCAAACTTGTGGCACGCATCCCACATCAACACTTATTTAGAGACAGAGTTGGTATAATAAATTATTGACCTTTTGACGTGACAGTGCATGGCTGCAAGTGACAGTGCATGGCTGCATGCTTGCTGACTTGAAATGAACATTTATAGAGGAGTTATCATGTACTCCCTCCGTCTTAAAATATCTGTCGCTTTCGCTTTCTAAGAAACAAATGCTGGCAATTTTTATAAATAATAAATATCATCGATTAGTATCATAATTACTATCATCGGAAAAATCTTTGAATCTAGTTTTTTAACAAAATTATTTAGAGATATAAATATTACACGTATTTTCTATAAATCGAGTCAAACTTGTGACATAAAAATAAAAAACGACACTTATTTTAGGACAGAGGAAGTAGAAGGCTAGAGGAGCTCTCATCTAAAATTTGATGGACCAAACAATAGAGACGACGTGGACACTTCCTGAGGCCGCCTGGACGGCGTGCCTTCATATTTCTAATTTGCTGTTAGCGGTTACCAATTATTCAGTATGGCCATAATTTTGTTTTGCTCAGGAAGGAAAACGGGTCTTTCAGGAAGTCTGCTCAATGGTCAGGCAACACAGTGTTTATTAAGGGCTTTGACACATCTGGTGGAGAGGACCAGGTAATTTGAATTTCCTTTTTTTTTGGCCACTTACCATTGTGTTTGTGTTCTGTTTCTTGTTACATTATATCTGATGGTATTTCGTCACCAGATCCGGAGCGCTCTTCAAGAGCATTTTAGCTCATGTGGAGAGATTACCCGGATTTCAATCCCAAAGGATTATGACACTGGTGTAAGCAAAGGGTTAGTTGGCTCTTAACATATCATTCTTTTATACTTAGGTTAGAGAACCTTATTTTCCAGCAAGATATCATTCTTTTATACTTAGGTTAGGGCCTTATTTTTTCAGCAAGATATTCAGGAATGTTGATATTATATTTTCTTTTGGAATGTAATTATCTGCAGAAGTCTCCATTCTTGTCGTTGATTCGTTGACAACACTTTGCTTGGTTTGCAGAATGGCATACATGGATTTCAAGGACCCAGATTCCTTGAATAAAGCATATGAGCTGAATGGAACCGACCTTGGTGGCTACAGTTTGTATGTCGATGAAGCGAAACCTAGACCTGATAACAACAGTTTGCTTCAGTGGTGGGCGTGGTGATGGAGGAGGAGTGACAGGGGCGTGGTGGTGGTGGCCGTGGGCGTGGATTTGGAGGCCGTGGTGGAAATGGTGGGGCGACAGGGAGGCCGGGTGGCCGAGGGAGGGCCGGGGGCCTTTCAGACAGTCCGCTGGTACAGCTAGTACAGGTAAAACAATTGCTTGGGTTAAGAATTGTTTTGCCATATTAATTTGGGTCCAGTAGGATTTGCGTTTGTTGTGCCCGCTTGATTTGGAACTGTGGTTCAAATTTTGCAGGTAAGAAGACAACATTTGGTGATGACGATTGAAGATCTCATGGCTGGCGATTATAGTGAAACGCAAACTTATTTTGTACCTTTCAGAAGTCTGTTATCTGTTTTCCCTTCATTTGCTTGATAATTTCAACTGCACCATCTTTAACATTTGGAGCTAATGATAATATTATCAGCGGCAAGTACGTATGTTTTTGGCCTTTGAATTTGTGTGATAGAAAATGCTTTCGTCGCACGTCACGGCGTCGCAATGGGCGAATGATGAGAAGAATCGAGAAACCAATCGCTCAATTTATTATTTATTGTATTTTTAAGAAATTTTATTTTTTATTCCACCTTTTTAAACGATGTCCTTTGGCCTGGGATCCTGCCGGTGAAGCGGTTGCCGTCCACCTAAAACAGCCTGAGATGTGTCCGGGTCGTAAAGTAAGCCGGCGGCATCTCGCCGGTGAGCATGTTCTTGGAGACGATGGACTCCGGCACTCTGGTCAGCTTTGCCAGCGAAGGCGGCAGGCCCTCGGTGAGTTTGTCCCGGTGAGGTTGAGGCTGAGCTCAGCTAGAATTGTCGACTCGAGCCGAGCCAGGCCGACGTTGATGTGCTCCAGCCACTAGGGAAAATGGTCTTTGTGATGACATTTGAAGATCTCACATGGCGATTATAGTGAAAAAACGCAAAAAAATTTTGTATAAGTTTTGCCGAAGTCTGTTTTCTGTTTTCCCTTCATTTTTTTGCCGATAAAAAACTGCACCAAAGAATTTTTTAACATTTGGAGCTAATGTCATATTATCAAATGATGTACGATGTTTTTTTTTTGACATTGAAATTTTTAAAGCACATTTTGAGGCAGTAAATTAGTTCAAATGATTTTGTTATTTCAAAATCGTTTTTGCCGACGTCACGGCGTCGAATGGGCGAAATTTTGAAAAGAATCGATGAAAAACAATCTAAACTCAATTTGTAGATCTTGTAAAGTTATAAAATTTTATTTTTTTCCAACTTTTTTAACGATGTCAATTAGGCCTCAAACAAGATTTACACTCGCTTTGCCGCCATATTTGGAGGAAATAAAACTGTCGTGAGTGTTCCACTGGGATCCTGCCGGTGAAGCGGTTGCCGTCCACCTAAAACAGCCTGAGATGTGTCCGGGCCATGAGTTAGCCGGCGGCATCTCGCCGGTGAGCATGTTCTTGGAAACGAATGGACTCCGGCACTTTCTGGTCATTTTTGCCAGCGAAGGCGGCAGGCCCTTTTGGCGGTGAGTTTGTCCCCCGTGAGGTTGAGGCTGAGCTCAGCTAGAATTGTCAAAGGCTTTGCCGAGCCATTCTTTGCCGAGTTGCTGGCAAAGCTCCAGCGCAACAGCCAACAGGAGCTTGCCGAGAGTGGCAGGAATCGTGCCCGCCTAACGGGTTGCTTGAAGACGTTGCCAAGCACCGGCAGTATGCCGCCAGAATGATTGTTGGAGTGAAGGACGATGCTCTACAACTTCAACTTGTCCAGGGTAGCCGATATTTTAAAAAAAAAAAAAACTCGACCCACGGGAGATAAGACAGCCTCCGGGCATTGTGCTTAAGAAGAAGAAGACCTTCTCAAGCAGGTCGATAAAATACCCGAACCTCTACCCCACCCATACACAGCGGCACCGCAGCTTACGTGAGACTGGACTGGCTACAAACCTGTGTTTTGGCATGGGGCGGATAAGGGGATTTTTTTTACCTTCGGTAGGGCGGGCAAACGCACCCACGGGCGCTCGAGGATAATTATATATAAATTCTCCCCAGCGAGCGCTCCAGCGGGGGTTCGAACCTAGCACCTCCACCACCGGGAGGGTGCAACGCACACCAGCTAGCCAGTCGGGCTAGCGGACACTTGCAAGGTAGCCGATATTTCACCGGTGAACTGCTTGGACAAGAGGTTGAGGGTGCCCGAGGTTCGGTATGTACGACGGAGCTGTGGCCGAGACTGGGCCTGACAGTACTCCGATTATTTTATCGCGCGCACACATATCAAGATTCAAATTTTAAAAAATTTAACCAATAATTAAGCTAATAACTTTTAAGTATTTTAATATAACCTTTATATAATTAGATTTGCAAGGAAGTATATTATCCAATGGTTATAAGTTTATAAGCATAAATAATACTCCCCCCGGTCCTCAGTATCTGGCGTGGGTAAGCTGATTCCAGAGACCAAGACGAGTATTAACTCCAAGTAATCCCTAGCCAAGAGTTGCACCGTCCGGAAGTGTATCGGTCAACCGATACGAATTGGCGCCATCCTTAAGTTTTCCTCCGTAATTTTCTCAACTGAAAAGGAGTTGCGATAAAATAGCGCCAGGTGAAGATAGCGCCAACTGAAAAGGAAATCTGCACAGAAACGAAACCTGGCGCTAAGTGAAATTTTAAACAAGCTAAAGCTGTTGTATTGTGCACCTGCTCTATAAATAGCCATGCGCAGGCAACAACACTCATTCATCTTCTCCACTATCATGAGCATCATCTACCATGGCTGAACCACCCCAGGGAATTGGCATTGACATCAATAAACCGGTCCAGGAAGCTGTAGTCGAGGTGTTCATTCCCAATCCATTTGATTGGGATGACCGGATGAGATACCAATGCTTCGTCACAAGCATCTTGGCCGTCTCTCTATACAGTCAAGTGAACCGTCCGTGAAAATAAGTTTCCACTAGTGGTTGTCAGTTGACCACTAGTGGAGATTGCCATTTTCACTGGCCTCTTCTACCGGCAGCACTGAAAAACTCTAGTGAAAATGTTATACCAACCGCCTCTACTATTCATCTGTGTACTAGTGTTAGGAGGGAAGAAAAAACAACCCTATATTATATGTACTGTATCAATTCTGCCTCTCCCAGGCACTCGGTGATGGTTTGGTCCGTGCAGTGCATGCCTCGTTGGCTCACTGCACATGCCAGCTAGTGTTGCACCCTATGGCTTGCCTGACATTTACGTCTGAATAGTTAGAGCTTTACCCATACGAGGATCCTTTCCTGTAGAACCATCTTCCTTGCGTAACCAGTGTCCTCTCGACGCGTGGCCGCGGCTTGGTCGATTCACTGGCTCAACGCGTGTCCACTCTCGCGTGAGGCTTACGCGGTTCACAGTTTATTTTCACGCCATGGAAAAAGCATCGCTGTTGCCTCGCCCTCAAATCGGTTGCACCAGACCTCATCACTCCATCTACTCGCCCTCGCACTCCTCTGCCCTCTCTACTCTCACACTAATGTCACACCATGCGCCGCATCGCCCTCCGCTCCATGGAGCCGCCCTGTCTCCTCCACCCCACTTCTGTCACCCTTGGAATCGCATCCTCCTCTTCCCCAGTACCTGTTGCGCCATTGACCTGCTTTATCTGTGAATCGTTTAGACAGTGCGTGTATTGGTGACCTGCTTTGTGTGAGACTTAGTGCTTCACTGCTGACCTTTGTGTGGCCAGAGCTGTAGCGTGGTGGTTCATCGACTGTTTGTGTGACCAACGAGCTCACCGAGGCATGATGCCAATACCGAGGAGGCCACTTCTCCAAGAGATTAGTTGTGATGTATGAGATCAAGTATACGTAAACCTGGTTACCTCTGGTTTTCATTGCCGAACATTATATTGCATAGAAACTAAAAGTTTAACCACTTTGGCCAATGAATTGTTGTAAAAATCTAGAATTCCTCAATAGTACTAACGTGTTCACTGTTGTTGAATGTTCTTCTGATCAAGATAGTTGGGCAAAGTCATTGATAATGTTGTTCGACAAACTCTTCAACCCTTGCCCTCATTCTGGTTTTGTCTTTCTTAAGGCACAATTGGATCCATTAGCACTGCACATTAGCAACTAAAATTAGTACTCATGGATCCAAACAGACCTACTAATTATTAGCTAGAGAGCTAGTAATTATTAAATCCATTAGCAAGTTTGGAGTTGCTAGTAGTTCATATACACCTTCAACTCACTATCCAATCACATATTAGCAAATGAATCCAAACACACCTATTAGCAAATGAATCCAAACAACACCCGCTAAAAATATCAGTTATTATCTATTAGCTGTGTCGCAACAGTTGCTGCATGCTCTTGCTTTCTTGCCTCAATAGAGGGAGGGGAAGAGAGAAGAGTGAGAGGAATGGAGAAAGGTGACATTGACATGCATAAATCTAGCATAAAGAAAAGGGGTGGAGTTTCTCAATCTTAGCCTCTTATGCTAACTTTTAAGGGAAAGGGGATGGAGTTGCTCTAGGGAGTGCTCTGCACTCTAACAGAGTTGCAACTGTAGTGGCTGGTTGTGATCTCTCTCACGTGACAATGTACCTGCAGCTTCAGCCCACCGAATTGTAGTTGAAGTGAACACTCCCTCGTCAATTAATGTTTTGAGAGAGAAAAAAGTTACACTATTGATAGTAGGAGATCATCACCTGTATAGACTTTTACAAGATGTGAAATAAGCAATATGTCAGAGATGCACTCATGTGCATGTCCATTACAAGAATGCATAGCAAAATTCACATCACCTGAAGCGAATTGTTTGGATAAAATAAATTTAGATTCTTTGAACAAGACACCTTGATGACCTTCACAAAAACCGGTGAATCTATTCAAATTGGAGTTCTCATGCCAAACCACCAAACCTTCATGATCCCAATCTTCTTACCTCAAAGAAAAGCACCATTCAAATTAACATTCATTAACTTAGGTTTTGGAGGATAGCATCGTACCTTGTATATCATTTCTCTTGCCGTTGTAGGAACTGGAAGCTATTGAGATTTATGGGTCGGGCTCTGATTGCGATCTAAGAAGGCTTGCACGTTTCAGGGACGTCTCGTGTAGCCTTGTTCTGCTAGCACAAATAACAAGAGCAGCCATTTTGACTCTCACTATCTGGCCCAAAAAGCTGTGTTAGCAGGCTCTATCTGGCCCAAAAAGCCCACTGCTCCAGGCTCTCACGAAATATCTAACCACTTTACATTTCACTCCCTGTGAATTTCATATATATTTACGTGAAATCGTGGGGACGCAATGCAAAATTAGCGCTTCTCTTCTGCCTCGTATAAAAGCCAGGCGTCGCTGCCCAAACCCGTCAAAAACCCTTCCGGTCCCCGAGCCGACCGGAAACCCTACCCTATTCCCCTGCGCCGCCGCCGCCGCCACCGCCACCGCGGCCGCCTCCGGACCGCTCCTTCACCTCCTACCTCGTCCAGCTCCGTCATTTCGACCCCCCACGTTCGGTAAGGAACCTAGCCCTCGATGAAATGCTTGATTTATTGTTGATTCAGCGGGATCATTGCGGCTCTGCTAGTCCTCGAATACGAATGCTTAGATTTCTCCAATCCATCCGACTCGCTGCCGGCTTCCTTATTTGCTGCGTGCGTGGTGGAGCGCAAGTCTTGCCCAATAGGACCTGCTGATATTTTTCTTTGTCATTTTACTACCTTGTGTGTACGGGTCTGACTAATTACTTCGAATAAATTGGGAGTTTTTAGTGTCCATCCGATGTTAAATTGACCAAATATTTACGACGTTAGGACTTAACTTTGTTGTGCATGTGCTGCATGAGTATTGCTATGCCTTATTTTTAAATTAGTGCCCAAATTTCTTTTTATGTAGAGCTTAGCTGAGGCATTATGGGTAAGTCAAGCAAGAAGTCCAGCGTTGCGGCTGCACCAGCTGCTGTTTCTGTTCCAGAGGGGAAATCTGTAAAGAAGGGTAAGACGTTTGATAGCTCTATTGTTGCATTGGATAAATTGCTGGTTGCGGCTGCACCAGCTGCTGTTTCTGTTCCAGAGGGGAAATCTGTAAAGAAGGGTAAGACGTTTGATAGCTCTATTGTTGCATTGGATAAATTGCTGGTTATGTTTCTGTCTTGTTGCTTTGTATGTACCACACTTATCACAGTGTCACAAGAGTTTTTTTAATCTAATGAGCAGGGAAGAGAAATGCAGAAGATGAGATTGAGAAGGCCGTGAGTGCCAAGAAGCAAAAGACTGCACCTGAAAAGGCTGTGCCGGTTAAGAAGCAGCCCCCTCCAAAGAAAGTTGAGAGCAGCAGCACTGATGATGATTCTTCATCAGATTCTGAAGTGGAGGTGCCGGTTAAGAAGCAGCCCCCTCCGAAGAAAGTTGAAAGCAGCAGCTCTGAGGATGATTCTTCAGATTCTGAAGTGAAGGTGCCAGTTAAGAAGCAGCCCCCTCCAAAGAAAGTTGAGAGCAGCAGCTCTGATGATTCTTCAGATTCTGAAGTGGAGGTGCTATCATGTTCTTCTCTTTTGGCTCATGTTTCCCCTTTAGTTAAAATCATAACCTATATGCTTGAACTCTGGAGATCGCTTTGCTTCACTATGTCACAAGCTCTCAATTGACTGTATGATTTTACTATGTTCTGTGTGCTACCGATTGATTTTATTTAGTTTCTCTGATACTCTTAGACCCAAGAGTTAGCAGTTACAGTAGTCATTACTTATCTGTTTGGTGTTGCAATTCTTTTATTGTATGAGACAAATTTTATGCTATTTTCATAGCAACTAATTGCATAAAAAAATCCTTATCATTCTTTGGTATCTGGATATGATCATCTAAATATCAAGAACTGAGATTTGACATCAATTGCTTGTTAGATGTTTGCATTATAGTCTCGCTTGTTGTTAATACCTTTGTTGTCAATTGCAACGGTGTTTGAAAAGCAACATGATTTTGCTCCTTTTGTTGTTTCCCTTGATTGATGTATATTAATAAAGAAAAAAAGTTACTTGTTTAATGACATCAGTTTGCAGTGTGCTTAATAGGAAGCTAATCTATGAATGAAATTTTGGCTTTTCATTTGATTTCTATTGGAAACTAATTACTAGAAAATGGACATGTTTGCAGGTTAAGGTCCAGCCAAAAAAGGTTATTCAACCAAAGAAAGCTACACAACTTGCTAAACAGGAGTCTAGTGATGACAGCAGTGACAGTGATGATAGCAGTTCTGATGAGGAACCTGCAAAAAAGCCCACTGTCCTTTCGAAGAAAGGTACACAACCGGCTAAACAGGAGTCCAGTGATGATAGCAGCTCTGAGAGCTCCTCAGATGATGTAAGCATTATCCACTTGCTTTTGGGGTTTTCTTCTTACCAACGCACATACTTATTTTTTTCCTTAAATTAGGAACCTTGCAAAAAACCAGTGGCTGGTTCAAATAAGCCACCTGCCAGTAGTAGCAGCAGTGATGACAGCAGTGACACTGATGATAGTAGTTCTGATGAGGAACCTGCAAAAAAGCCCACTGTCCTTTCAAAGAAGCCTGTCACAGCTGTTAGTAATGGTTCAAAACAGGTTAAGCCTGATAGCAGCAGCTCCGACAGTAGCTCAGATGAGGATGAAGTAAGTATTTGTTTCCTATTCTATCTTGATAGCTAAATCCTGAATGCTTTTCTAATTCTTGTTCTTGGATTTTTCTTTCCATCAATGAATCATTTGCAGCCTGTTGATTTTATCTTTTTACATCTGCTATGTGTTGAAACAATGGTTTGCATCCTGTTAATTTTCCTTTTTTGTGCATCTTGAGATCCCACACTGCACACACACACACCCCCCTACAAAGATGAACGAAATAGTACCCTTCTAACCATGAGGTGTCCTATGAGCCAGCCCACAGTTGTCACTAGGGTCAGCTCTAATAAATTAGTAAGGTCAAGCTTAACATGAGCAAGAACAATATGTTAGCTAAAGAATTACAGAATTCTGTTTGGGTGCGTTGACCTTGATAACAAGGGCTGGATTCACTCCTGCTATGGACAACTCTCTAAAAGAAGACAACTAATGTACTACTCCCTCCGGTCCGTTTTCTAAGGCATATGTGAGTTTTTGAGAAATTCTATTATATCAGTCGCTTGCGGTATCCAGGGAGTCACTAAGCATAGGAATTAACGTCTTTGAAGCCAAGAGTTATTTGCATGGCGCCATGCACCAATCCTGTAGAGAAAGAAGTCGGAACGTTGTCAAACTTTTGGAGGTTAGCTACTTATTAAGTGCGGCGTGGCTAATTTGGCGTGGGGCCGTCAAAGAGTAAATCTTCCTATGCACGAACGCAATGATTCGCACCGCGTCTTGGTATCTATATTTTACGTTTCATGCCTTGTAAATGGGATGGAGGGAGTATTTGCTAAACTTATATGCACAGGAGGCAATTAAATGTGTATAATGTTTTATGTTTCTTTGTAAATTAGGCAGCTATAAGTTCCATATGTGAAAAATAATAGAGGAACACATGTATAGATACAACCCATGTACTAATGTAGAATCAGGAACCACTGTGATTTCTATGCTATGCAGGGTTACTGCAGTCAGTAATCTCCAGTCAGGCTTTTACCTGGATTTCCTTTTTAACTGGTTTCATTGTCATTTTTCTCGCTTTCTTGCCTTTCAGAAACCTGCTGCTAACCTAAAGAAGCCTCCGGTTGCATCTGTGCAAAAGAAGACCCAAGAATCTGATAGCTCTGACAGTGATTCTGATGATGAATCAGAAGATGTAATTTATTTGTGGATTCATACGTTGCACTTGTTTCTTGATTCATGCATCTGTGATAGCTCTTCTTTGTCAAACATATTTAATATTTAATCCTGACACAATCAATGTCTGTAGGATATTCCTGCTAAAGCTCCAGTAGTAGCCAAGAAGGAAGCATCCAGTGACAGTTCTGATTCTGATAGTGATTCCGAGTCCGAGGATGAGGTAGTCATCTTACTAAACTTGGGTAGTCTTCAAACTTGATTCACTTTTCTTAAAAAGCTATAACTTTATATTTGCCAGGATAATAATGCTAAAACAGTACAGCCTGCCAAGGCTGCTGCTCTGAAAAAGAAGGAAGAATCTAGTGGGAGCTCAGAATCTGACTCAGAGTCAGATTCTGATTCTGATGAAGTTAGTGACACTTTGTACTCCACTCATGTTAATTTTTTATTATGTACCTTTTAACTCTTCTTCCTCCTCTTTACAGCCTGAGAAACCTACTGTCCCTGCGAAAAGGCCTCTAGCAATGACTAAGAAGAATGAACAAGTATGCTCTCTTGTAAAATCTTGTTTTCTTGACTCAATACTCCCTCTGCCACCTTAAAAAGGTGTATTTTGATTTGAAGAAGTCAACCTACAGTCAAATTTGAACTATATTTATTGTACAAAATACTTATTTTATATTGCAAAATACTTTTATGTATCATGCTGATTGATACTGAAATAAATGCACAAAACTAATTCTGAACTTATATAAAAATACTGCCTGCTATAATAAATTGTGGGATTATAGTGGGAGTATACTTTTTGAGTTTCTGTTGTCTGCTCTTGTACATATTATATGGACTTAATAGAAACTCACTCTCTCTCTAGTCCAGCGACGAATCTGGTGACAGCTCTGATGAGAGTTCTGATGAAAGTGATGAGGAGCCTCCACAAAAGAAGTCTAAGGTAGCCTTTCTAAAATGAAGGGAATGTTGCTAATTTTGCATAATTTGCTACTGAGTTATCTTTGCACCTTTTTGTATGTTTTTTAGTTGGGATATAACAGTTCCTTTGATTCTCAGGAAACTTCTGTAAACACTACACAAAAGTCAGCACATAATGAGGTATTCTGCGATCTATATCATTCTCTAATTTTATCACTTAAGAAACATTAAATGGATGTTTGATAACTGTCTTATCTTTTGCAGCCCAAAACTCCTGCCAAAAGCCAAAGTCAGGCTACTGGTTCAAAGACTATTTTTGTTGGGAATTTACCTTATAGTATAGAGCGTGAACAAATGTAAGTTTTGTTAAATGTGCCAATTTCTTTATTTTAAATGTGTTGCCACTAACACTATTTCTTCACATGCAGTAAGGAATTTTTTGAGCAGGCTGGTGAAGTTGTAGATGTTCGTTTGTCTACTTTTGATGATGGGAGTTTCAAGGGTTATGGACATGTTGAATTTGCTACCGTTGAAGCTGCTCAGAAGGTGAACTAATTTTAAACCCTAAGTTCTTATTAAACTCTATAATTCTGACAAATTAAACCTATATAACCACATATTCTGTTATCTTAAAAAAATTAGGGGCTCCTAATTGTGAAAAAATATCTCATTTCTTATTCTTATATGTACTTGCATCTAGTCTATCTGTACCTAACTCAAAAAATCTCCCAATACAAGTCTGAACATCTATTTATATCTATTTCTTCTACAGAGAATTAGCAAGCAAGCAATAATTGCAAGTTTAGGTGTTTTGTTTGGAAGAAGGGATACATAGTACATATAGGAACAAAGACTTGTGCAACCAAGGAATGACGAGAGGGTGCAGGAAGCATGCATCAACGAATATAATTAATAAGAATATATTGATTATATTGGACAATGAATCGGGTTTCTAGAGTTCTGGTCCTAGGCCTCATTGCACCATGCATACAGGACTTGTTCTGCCCTTGAATTTGGCACGTGTGATGATTTGAGATAATTAGCCTTTAATTTTGTTTTTGCTTTGGGTGCATTGGCACCCCCCACCGTGTAGCTTCGCCCCTTCCATGAAGATATATTTAATGCCACTTGCAAGGAAGTTCTGACACTTGAACTCTCTTCGTTTTAGGCACTTGAATTTGTTGGTCATGACCTGATGGGGCGTCCTCTAAGGATCGACATGGCTGTTGAGAGGGGTGCATACACTCCTAGCAGCGGGTTATTCTCTATTTTATTTACTGTGTTGTGTTTATTCAGTAGGGGATGCTTTTATGAATTATTTGCTGTTCGTGGTTACCAATTATTCAGTATGTCCATAATTTTGTTTTGCTCAGGAAGGACAATGGGTCTTTCAGGAAGCCTGCTCAAAGGTCAGGCAACACTGTGTTCATTAAGGGCTTTGACACGTCTGGTGGAGAGGACCAGGTAATTTGAATTTCCTTTTTTTTTGGCCACTTACCATTGCGTTTGTGTTCTGTTGCTTGTTACATTATATCTGATGGTATTTCCTCACCAGATCCGGAGCGCTCTTCAAGAACATTTTAGCTCATGTGGAGAGATTACCCGGATTTCAATCCCAAAGGATTATGACACTGGTGTGAGCAAAGGGTTAGTTGGCTCTTAGCATATCATTCTTTTATACTTAGGTTATGACCTTATTTTTTCAGCAAGATATCATTCTTTTATACTTAGGTTAGGGCCTTATTTTTTCAGCAAGATGTTCAGGTGGAATGTTGATATTTCTTTTGGAATGTCATCATCTGCAGAAGTCTCCATTCTTGTCGTTGACTTGTTGACAACACTTTGCTTGGTTTGCAGAATGGCATACATGGATTTCAAGGACCCAGATTCCTTGAATAAAGCTTATGAGCTGAATGGAACCGACCTTGGTGGCTACAGTTTGTACGTCGATGAAGCGAAGCCTAGACCTGATAACAACAGGGACGGTGGCTTCAGTGGTGGTGGCTTCAGTGGTGGGCGTGGTAGAGGAGGGAGGAGTGACAGGGGGCGTGGTGGTGGCCGTGGGCGTGGATTTGGAGGCCGTGGTGGAAGGGGGGGTGACAGAGGCCGGGGTGGCCGAGGTACGCCTTTCAGACAGTCAGCTGGTACAGCTAGTACAGGTAAACAATTGCTTGGGTTCAGAATTGTGTTGCCATATTAATTTGGGTCCAGTTGGAGTTGCGTTTTTTGTGCCCGCTTGATTTGGAATTGTGGTTCAAATTTTGCAGGAAAGAAGACAACATTTGGTGATGACGATTGAAGATCCCATGTTTGGCGATTATAGTGAAATGCAAACTACATTGTACCTTTCAGACATCTGTTATCTGTTCTTTAGGATTCTATTTATTTTTGCTTTGATAATTTTGACAACTGTACCATCTTTAACATTGGAGCTAATGATGTTATATCGAAGACGTGATTTATTTATAATATGAGCAGCGGCAAGTACGTATGTTTTTGGGGTTTGAATTTGTGTGATAGAAAATGCTTTCGTCGCTCGCGAGCATCTCATTTGGCATCTTTAAATTTTTTGGCAAAATGAGAAAAATGCTTTTTCAATAGTTTGACATCTAGGTTTGGCATCTTTGGTAGGTTGACGAATCTTGGTCGATTGTGTGCATATATGTGTGGATGGGCATTGCAGTTTTTTTGTGCTTAGTGGGGCTCTTTGTTCGCTTAGCGTGGGATTTCTTGTTCGCTTAGGCCCTCGTGTAGTGTCTTAGTGGTGCTTGAAATCACTTTTTTGGTCTCTGGACATCATTCGAGTGGTGCTTGAACGCTACAGCAACTGATGCCGAGGAAAAGAGGAGAGCGGTGAATTTAGTTTCACCGGTGATGGATGGAGGGAGAGAGAGAGAGAGAGCGTCTGCACTGTGCTTGAATGTTGTTGTTTTTACTTCTAGTTGTTCTCTATTTTTATTTTATTTGCATGCACTATGCTTGAATGTTGTTGTTGCTAATGTTGTTTTTATGTCTATTTGTACTCTATTTTTATTTTATTTGCATGTTGAGCTTAAAAGAGAGTAATGCTTAAAATCTCTGATATGACCTAGTACTGTTTTGGACTTCATTACACACTGAAGAAGGTCTTAGCGGGTCTCTTTGTTATGTTAGCGGTTTTTTTTTTTTTTTGTTTTTGGAAATAAAATTTGCTAAATTGTTGGAGTTGAGATTTTTTCTCCTCATATTATTTAGAAATTAGCAAACAACAAGATTTTAAAAATAAAATTTACTAAATTATTGGAGATGCTTTTGCTGCGTCGCAATGGACAAATGATGAGAAGAATCGAGAAAGCAATCGCTCAATCTTTTTTACTTTTGAGGAAATTTATTTTTTTATTCCACCTTTTTTCTAAACGATAGCCTTTTGTCCTTTGGCGGGAGAGATACTAGTTGGCTGTGCCAAGTTTTCGAGCTCGAGTCTCGACATCGCCGCGGCCTCCAGGACGTGTAGTCCGGCGGTATCTCGATTCTCGCCGGTGAGCATGCTCTTGGAACCCGTACTCTGGTCAGCTTGGCCAACCGCCAACGTCGGCGGCAGGCCCACCGGTGAGCCTGTTCCTTGGCAAGCCAATGACTGAGGTTGGTGCAGAGGCTGAACTCACACTCAGTTGGAACTGTCGACTCTAGTCGAGCCAGGCTGAGGTTGATGCGCTCCAGCTAAAGCTGACAGTGGGCCGAGATTCAAACTAACCCGCACCAATTCAAAGCATGTATATTTGAAAGTCAAATCCAAACCAAACTAGACCGTGACTTCAATCATCCACACCAAACCAAACCACTTGTATGTTCAACCCATTAAAATATATTTCTAACCCACCAATTCACTGGCACCTCATGCTATTGTTTATATTTAACCATAAGTAAAAGTAAAAAATGAATAGATAGAATAAAAACTCATTATTAACTCTATTATTGATGGTCAAACCAAATCAGCCCATTTTAATAGGGTCCAAACCAAACCAGCCCAACAACCTTTTTAGCCTGTTTCACGCCAAACTAATACAGCCTAAAAGCAAAACCAAACAAAAAAAATCGGGCCTAACCCAAACCATTGTCAGGTTTAACTCCAGCGACAGGAGCTTTGCCAAGGACGAGGCTCTGCAGCTTGTCTGGGTACCCGGTATCTCGCCGGTGAACTGGTTGGACGAGATGTTGAGGTGCTCGAGGTTGGGCATGTACGCCGGCAACGTGGCCGAGACTGGACCTGACAAGTAACAAGGAAGGCTTATCAGCTTACTTTGGCCTGCTTGTAAAGGCCTCTATCAACTTTTACAAAAATCTACTTTTCCTTCTCTAAACTCTAAAATTAGACAAACAATCTCTCTCAACTTTTAAACCATGCGCTTTACCTCCCTGGGGTGGTTTTAATGGTGGTTTTGCTACAGTAACAGTGATTTTGTCTTTTTTAATTTATTTTGGATGAATTTTTGAAAAATCAATCACAAAGAAATCATAAAATGACAAATCTTATTTTGTTGGACTCTACATAAGTTGATACACATAGTGAATATATAATACGGTATGCTTTAGTACAAAGCTTTTGCTAGTCTTTTTTTTTTTTATTTATTTTGGTGAGCCTTTGAAAAATCATAGTAAATCATAAAAAAAATTATAAAATAGAAAATCTAATTTTCTTAGACTCCACATGAGTAGATCTACAAATGGACATATAACATGCTACACTTTAATACAAAATTCTTGCTATAATTTTTGATCTATACTTTTCTGTAATTAATTAAAATAATTCATAACTATAGCTTCTATAATTATTTTGTTGAACTAAAGCATACCATATTATATATTCACTTTGTAGACCTACTCATATGGAGTCCAACAAAATTGGATTTTCTATTTTATGATTTTTCAATGATTTACTATGCTTTTTTAAATATTCACCAAAATAAATAAAAAAGAAAAATATTAGCAAAAACTTTGTGTTAAAACATATCATATTATATATTCACTGAGTAGATGTACTCATGTGAAGTCTAATAAAATTAGATTTTCTATTTTATGAATTTTTTGTGATTTACTATGATTTTTTAAAAATTCAGCCAAAATAAATAAAAAAGATAAAGATAAAACCACTGTCACTGTAGCAAAACCACCGTCAAAACCACTCTAGGGAGTTAAAGTGCATGGTTTGAAAAGTTGAGGGATATTGTTTGTCCAGTTTTGAAATTCAAAAAGAAAAAGTTGACTTTTGTGAAAGTTGAAAGAGGAAAAATAGACTTTTCCGTCTTTAAAATCTACTTGTGCTGGTGCTAAAAGAAAAAAAATTTTTGGAAAAACAGCATTTTCTAGTAGAGACATTTCATCTCAGGATTGGACTATCACAAAAAAGAAAAAAAAAGGAACATGGAGAGCGGATTAGTAGTATATACAATTGGATTACTAATAGTATGAACAGCCCGTACTTATTGACTTGACTCTTGAGCAACCTGTGGTTCTTGTTCCATGTGCGAGAGAGCTCCCCTGCCGCGGCGGATTATTATCGCACTCATCAGCCATGTGATTCCTAGAATCCCTAGGCTGCTGCCGATCCTGTTTTCCTGGCACCCTTTGAGTTGACCCGCCGCTAATGTCTGAGTCGATATAGGAGTAAGTGTTGACTGGCCGCCATCTCGTCGTCAAATACTAATATCTGTCACCCACCGTGCGTGAACCGATCGAGGACCAGGGATTAGTAGGATGAAGAAACAACCCTATATTATACTGTACGTATTGCATATCTTCTGTATATAATTCTGTCTCGGGGATGGAAATGTGACGTTGCTAGGCGCCAAAGAAGAGGCGATGACCAGGAGGAGGATACGGTTGGAAATTTGGGATTGGAATCAAATTAAGTGATGTCATCGAGTTTATGGTAAATGACAAACAATCATATTAGCGAGGAAAAATGGGGTCACCGGTTATCGCCAATGGTTTCGACATGGCTAGAGCTTAGCTGTGGTCTAGTAATCGCCACTGTCAGGACTAGCTCAAAGTTCACAGTAGTAGTACTATACTAATACTTCGTACAATAGTACTAGCACTGAGGGCTTGATTGGTTAGCTACTAAAATTTGTCATGCCATAGATTTAGCAAGCCATGGTTTTAGTTAGTAATTGGTTGGTTACCAAAATTTGCCAACTACCCACTTTTAGCTTGCCAAATCTTTGGCAATTTTTTTGTCTAAGATTTAGTTTGCCAAATTTTTAGTAGGACAAATTTTGGTTGCCAACCAATCAGACTCTGAATTCACTTTTCAGAACACTCATGCACAACAATTACGGTGGAATGGTCAAAAGTCAAAACTCAAGAGGCGTGAGCTTGTACAACAAGCCGGGCAGGGTTAGAGGGGCTAGCATGAATCGAAAGGCATTGCTCCTTTGTGTTTCTGTGTTTCAAGTTGTTGGCTCGGATAAGGCTTTTGATAAATACTATTAGTAATATTTGTGGATATAATAATAAAGTGGGCTGAGGAGAATTTCAACATACGCCGAACTAGGGTAATTCGTTTTCCAATGGTTTGAATCACATAAGTCCAACTCAACGTGCCGCCGTTACTATATATCTGTTTTGGTGTTTTTTCACGCTGGATGGTTAGCTATAGTACTGCTTCATCAGCAGTCAGTGCTCGACTCAAAGGTTCGATTGACCTTTGAATAATTATAAAAGTCTAATTTGACTTTAGTTGTTTTTAGGGTCTATTTGGATATGAATGTCCACCATCATTTGATGCAATAAATTCCAAAATCTATTGGATCCAGGGGGGGGCTGTAGCCCCCTATGAGCCTTAAATCTCCATAGAATTACCGTTGTATTAGCCCTTAATCACTCTTAAATCTTCATTATCAATCGCAATCTCCATTGCTTAGCCCCCCTGATCCCATCCTAGATCCGCCACTGCCAAAAAGTCCAATGCCCATTAGATTTAGTATGTGGATTAGAGACATATAGACTAACTTTTAAAGTCAGTTTTGAGTTTACAGTCTGAGCCCCTTGTATATATCTAATGACATCAATCTGCGCAAGTAGAGGCTAATCTCCAGCAGACTTTAGTAAATTTTGCTAAAAATTTAAGATGTAAAGATGGATCTTTAATTTTAGGATCTAGTTTTTTATGTAGAGCCTACGTACATGACCATCTATAACCAATTTAAGTCAATTTGACTAAAATTTTAAGGCATAAATAATTTTGGGTCTATGTTCTAACATGGGGCCATGTATGTATACATAAACTAGCGGCAATTGTACTGAGCCCTCAACAAAATTGTGGCAATAATAACGCTAAAAACTTTAAGATATGAACGTGAGGTTTTTAAGTTTTATTTAGTGTCTAAATTTTGATGTGGGGACACTTACTTAATTGTATTTATACTAGTCACATCGATCTGCAAAAAATAGCAAGCAATTGTATCGAGCTAGTCTCACTAAATTGTAGTCAAAATTCACTAAAGTTTAAGAGGGCGAACACGAACTGTTTAATTCTAGGACCTAACTTTTAGCATAGGGCAGTTATTTCTGTAAATAGGGTAGAATTGCTGTGCATGTCGATTTGAATCCTAAGCCTTTGTTTAGACTGTAAAAAAAAATTAGATTTGAAGTACTGTAGTACTTTCGTTTTATTTAGTAATTATTGTCTAATTACTAGAATAAAAAGATTCGTCTCGTGATTTATAATTAAACTTTGTAATTAGTTTTTTAATTATATTTAATATTTCATACATACAGCTAAAAATTAATGTGAAGGAGAAAAAGTGAAAAAATCTAGAATTTATAGAGAAGAGAACAATGGCCCGCCTTGTTCAGTTCGTAAATGTTAGAAAAAGTTGCAACTGTAGCATTTCGTTTATATTTGGCAAATATTGTCCAATCGTGGTCCAATTAGGATCAAAAGATTCGTCTCGTGATTTACAACAAAACTATATAATTAGTTATTTTTTTACTAACATTTAATGCTCCATATATGAGGGTAAAAATTGATGTGATGGAGAGAGTAGAAAAACTTGCAACTTGCAAGGGAAGTGAACAAGACCATATATGAGACAATAACCAAATCTGAAAAGCAGCCAAGGCGGCACTGAAATGTCCCATGGGCCATGGCTACTCTCAAAGGTAACTGCGTCCCTGAGCCGTGGCCGAGGGTTCTCCCACGGCCCCACCCCGCCGGTTCCCGGCCGGCTGCGTGCGAGGTGCGAACGACTTGACGACTCACGGCTGGTCAACAACAGCGCCGCCACGAATCCACCCACGATTATCGTCCTCTCCGCTCAGACCGCGCGGTGGGGCGGGACCTGACCGGTCCGCGAGCGCGCGCGCAGGGTGTCCGTCTGGCAGCGCGCGCAGCCGCGTGGGTGCAAGTCAGCAGCAGCAAATGCAGACGCCGACGGCCCGACGCGTTCATTGCAGATGCAGCCATGCGGCGGCGTTGTCTGGTCCACAGCAACGGCGGTGAAATGATATTGCCGCATTGAAGTGTTGAGATTGGATCTTTGTAATGGCCCTTGGCCGGCGGCGAGCGCCCGACGTGAGTCGCACACGATGGAATCTCGGACGAGGAACGCCCGGCGGGCAAGCTCCCAATTAGCGATTCTTTCTTGAATGATAACTTGGTTCCATCGGGATACAACTGGCACTTATGTGCTGAATACGGACACTGGCCTTATGGCCCCACAACCTGCAACAACATAAACGTAATCCTGCAATACGCAAAACCCGCTAGCTAAACGTATACTGTAGTCACTCCTCACCAAGCGTGACATCTCCCCCCGTCGCCTCTTGAGAACGTTCAGGTCTTCCCAAGTCGTAGCTGTAGCTGGTAGTCCGGTCCACTGTACCTTGACTTGAATGATTGCAGAATTGCCTTTCTTGACGAGACGACGCTCCAGAATTGCTTGAGGCGTCGTAGCAGCGGCTTCCAGGTCGGTGAGGTCAGGAAGTGAGTCGAACACCGGCGTGTAGTCTGGAGTGAAGGGCTTGAGCCGTGACACATGAAAAACATTATGAATCATAGCATTGTCAGGAAGCTGCAAGCGGTAGGCCACTGATCCCACCCTCTCCAGGATCTTGAAGGGCCCAAAGTACTTGTAGGAGAGCTTGGGGTAAGGACGATTGGCCACTGTTGATTGTGTGTATGGCTGGAGTTTAAGCAACACTTGGTCACCCACCGTAAACTCAGCATCTTGTCTTTTTTCTGATCACGAGCAACTTCATCCTATTCGTGCTCGCCGTTGGTTTCGAGATTCCAGATGCAAATCTCTGTTCTCAATTATCTCCGCAATGGTGGGTGGTGTGTCATCTGAGATAGTTGGTGCTGCACCAATGTTGGGATCATACCCATATAGGGCCTTGAAGGGGGAACAGCCTAGAGATGAGTGAAAGGAAGAGTTATACCATAATTCTGCCAGTGGCAGCCATGCTTTCCAAGCTTTTGGGAAATCCTGGACAGCACATCTTAGATACATCTCAAGGCATTGATTCACCCTTTCTGACTGTCCATCAGTTTGGGGGTGGTAGGCAGTAGTGAGTTGAAGATTCACTTTATAGAGCTTAAAAAGCTGCTTCCAGAAATGGCTCACAAATATAGTATCTCGATCTGTCACAATCGAAGCTGGAAGGCCATGCAGCTTAACCACGTTATCCATGAATGTCTGTGCAATTGTGTGAGCAGTGTATGGGTGTTTGATGGGCAGGAAATGAGCATATTTTGTCAACCTGTCCACTATTACTAGAATGACAGTGTAACCCTCTGACTTAGGCAGTCCTTCAATAAAGTCCATAGTCAAATCTTGCCAAACTCCAGCTGGTATTGGCAATGGTTGCAGCAGTCCCATTGGGTGTTGAAGAGAATGCTTAGCCTGTTGACAGACTGAACACTGCTTAACATAGTTATCCACATCTTGTTTCATGCCTCTCCAAGCAAAATGCTTTCTCAATCTGTAGTAAGTGGCAGTGGTGCCAGAATGCCCTCCAATAGCACTGGAATGACAAGAGGAAATCAACTTAGTTTGCAGTGCAGAGTTCTGCCCAATCCATACTTTGTCCTTATGCCATATTAATCCTTTGTGGAGACTGTATCCCTGCTCATCTGGGCTATGGATGGCCAACTTGCTGAAAAGTTTCTGAGCCTGGGGATCAGTGCTGTAGGAATTCAACACTTCTTGCACCCACTCAGGTTGGACAGAAGATACTGCTTGCACAGCCATCATATGTCCTACTCTAGAAAGAGCATCTGCTGCTATATTGTCCTTGCCTTTCTTATACTTGATCTGAAACTGCAATCCCATGAGTCTTGCCATTGCTTTACGCTGCATCTCAGAATGTAAATTCTGTTCATTCAAATAAGCTAAAGCTTTGTGGTCTGTTTGAATTATGAACTCTTTTCTTTGGAGGTAATGTCTCCATCTTTCCACAGCCATGATCAGGGCTAGAAACTCTTTTTCATAGATGGACAAGGATTGGTGTTTGGGTCCCAAGGCTTTACTCAAATATGCCACTGGTTGCCCTTTTTGCATTAAGACAGCCCCAATACCAGTTTGACATGCATCTGTCTCCAAAGTAAATTGCTCCTGAAAGTTGGGTAGTGCCAAAACAGGAGCTCTGGTCATGGCTTGTTTCACAGTATCAAATGCCTCTTGTGCTGCCACTGTCCACTCAAATTTCTTATTTCTGAGCAGGACTGTGAGTGGTTTTGTCATCAGACCATAGCTTTTGATGAATTTTCTATAGTATCCTGTCAAACCCAAAAATGCTCTGAGTTCAGTAATGTTCTCTGGAGTAGGCCAATGCAGCATGGCACTGATTTTGGCAGGATCAGTAGATACCCCTTCAGCTGAAATAATGTGGCCTAGGTATTCCAACTTGTCTTTGGCAAAGGAGCATTTGGATTCCTTGAGGTACAGTTCATGCCTCTGAAGAGCAGCCAGCACAAGGTTAAGGTGATTCAAATGGTCTTGCAGATTGTGGCTATATATTAGGATGTCATCCAGAAAAACTAGCACAAACTTCCTGAGGAATGGCTGTAGGATCTGGTTCATGACACACTGAAAGGTTGCTGGGGCATTAGTCAGACCAAAGGGCATAACTTTGAATTGGTAGTGTCCCTGATGAGTTTTGAATGCTGTTTTATACTCATCTGCTGGTAACATTCTTACTTGGTGGTATCCTGATCTCATGTCCAGTTTGGTGAAGATAGTTGCTCCAGCTAGTTCATCCAAAGATCTCATCAATTACAGCATGGGAAACCTATTTTTGACAGTCATGTCATTCAATTTTTCTGTAATCGACACGTAACCTCCAAGACCCATCCTTCTTCTTGACCAAGAGTACTTTGGAGAAGCAAAGGGACCGTGACTATGCACAATGAGCCCAAATTGTAGAAGTTGTTGAACTTGGGTTTCTATTTCAGTTTTGTGGAGTGGAGAGTAGTGATATGGTCTGCAGTTAATAGGTATAGCACCGGGGATGAGGGGTATGGCATGATCATAAGCTCTTTGGGGTGGCAGTGTGTTGGGCTCATGAAACAATGTTTTGTATTTGGAGAGAATACTTGGATATGCTTGGGTGGAGTTGCTTGGGTTTCGTGTTCCCCGGTTTGGAGGTGGGGAAGAGACCTGATCAAGAATCACAAAAGCCCAAATGTCATTGCCTTTGGTGTGTTATAGACTTTTCTTGCCGATATTTCTGCAACTTGTATAGGCTGTTCTACCAGTCCTTGCAACTTGATCTCTTTGCCCTGTTCAGAGAATTGTAGAGTCTTCTTCTGCCAATCACATTGCATGGGACTATGGGTCCAGAGCCGTCAAAGCCAAGGATGGCATCATAGGGGTGCATATCCAACACTATCATATCAGTAGTGAATGTTTGACCTTGACAGTAACACTGCAGTTGAGGTACCATCTTATCTGTAACTATCCAATTGCCATTAGCCAACTTAACTCGTTTTGGGGTTGTGGCCACTTTGTGGTTAAATTTGCCATTGCCACAAACGTACCGATGAAGCTATGTGTGTTTGCCACTATCTATTAAGATCAGCATAACTTTATCCTTGACTCTTGTTTTCAGTCTGATACAATTTGCATGATCTTGACTGGATAATGCATTTAAAGAGAGCTGACCAAACTCCTCTTGCAAAATATCTTCTGTCTCTAATTCATTGAGGACTGCATCTGGAATCACCCTGTCCAAGTCATTCAGAGCAAGAGCATTGACTTGAGGTTTGTTCCTGGCTGTGCACACCTCCAAGTGTCCTGGTCCAAATTTCTCACCACAGCTATAGCAGAGATTGTTTTGCCTTCTGTATTCCCTGAGTTGTCTATCTTGCCAGAGATTGGGTTGTTGCTGCTTGGGCTTGTCATACTTGGGCTGAGTATAAGCTTTAGATGCTGCAGCTGGTCTGAAGAATTTACTTTTATTTCTGTCCAAGACTTCCTGCTGAACTGTGGCTATTATAGATGCTCTGTGGACTGTTGTAGGAAGTTGAGTTTCAACTGCTCCCCTAATGTCAGGTTTAAGCCCCATGATGTACTGTGGAGTGAAGAATTTCTCATCATAATGGGAATCATGCATCATGATATCAAATTGAAGGTTCTTGAATTGGCTAGTGTAGTCTTCCACTGTACTGGTTTGCTTCAGCTGCAATAAGGCATTCATGGATGCTCTGAAATCGTCAGCCCCAAACTCTGCCTCTACAGTATCACAGAATTGATCCCAGCCTTGGAATGTGTGGTTCTGCTTGTAAGCCTGATACCACTTTGCTGCATTCCCTTCAAAGTGCAGGGTTGCTGCTGTTATCCACATCCCCTGAGGAAGCTGGTATAGATCAAAGTAATTCTGGCATTTGTCTTTCCACACCCTGGGATTGGTACCATCAAACACTGGAAAATACATCTTTGGCATGGCTTCTTTGGGAACGTACTCCTTCTTCTCTGTTTTGTATGTGGTTCTCTTTGGTTTGGAAGGTTCCCCTCGCTGGATGTCTTTGTTCTTGGCAAAAATGTTTTGAAATTGCTCTGACTCATCATAGATGACCAGCATGATTCTTCTCCTTGAGACTTGTTGTCATGTTCAAACTGCTGCATTGTGAGTCTGTGCTACTGCTGCTCCATTAGCCTTGACCTTTCTTTGTGCAATCATGTGTTGTTCCGCTGAATATTGATCCATAGCTGCTCCACGAATGTCCATCTGCGCCTTGAGCTGTTTCTGAGTAACACTAATGTCATTGACAGTAGAGAACAGCAAGTCGAAATTCTTCATCATCTGATCCCATCTGGAATACTCCTCATCATTGCTCTTAGACATGGTGTCCAAGAGTATCTGTGTCTGTTTGGATGGTTTGAGAGGAGCCGTGATGTCTGTTGGAAACTAAACGGTACGAGCAGTCGGTTTGGACAAGCCTCCCCTTGCGTGCTGCTCAGTACAATCCCCGCCGCCTGGGGAGTGATGCAAAACCGAGGGATTTTACACAAGAACACTGTCTTGCAACCCAAGTTTTGGACTCTCCCTCGCCTACGCCAAAAAAGAGACAATCGACTACGGAATTTTACGCAAGAACAGATGCCTTGCAACCCTCACCGAATATCTCAATCGTGCACAGAATGAAAGGAAAGCCGAAGTATATGCTCACAATGGATTCCCTCGTAGGAACTTGTCGATGCCGGTGTAGTCGGCTGTCGAACACCTGGTGTGCTGTCGAGGTGGAAATTGAAGAAGTCGCCCTCGACGCGCCGCTGCTCGCCGGGTGTCGTCCGCGACGCCGAATTGCCGTCAAAGTCGTGCGAACCAGATCAACCTGCATCGGTTTGCAGGATCTCGCGAGGCGGCGCACAGGCGACGTCGCGAAATCAACCTTCCGCTGGGGATTACGATCCGCGCTCAAGACACTTCCAGAGGCGAATTCGGAACGGATCGATGAGATTGCGAGGAAACGGCGGTGAGTATGCTTTGGACCACTGGTTCCGCCGCGATATAGTGGATTCTGGTGGGATAACTAGCGGTGACGAAGAACTACTCGAGCTCTTCCCCCACGCCGAGGATGTAGTGTCTCTGATACCACTGTAATGGCCCTTGGCCGGCGGCGAGCGCCTCCGACGTGAGTCGCACACAGATGGAATCTCGGACGAGGAACGCCGGCGGGCAAGCTCCCAGCCTTAGCGATTCTTTACTGAATGATAACTTGGTTCCAGTCGGGATACAGAACTGGCACTTATGTGCTGAATACAGACACTGGCCTTATGGCCCCACAACACAGACAGACAGACATAAACGTAATCCTGCAATACACAAACCAGCTAGCTAAACGTATACTGTAGTCACTCCTCACCAGGCGTGACAATCTTGTACAGCACCAGTACGTGTTTGACCGCTGCGCGGCTGCGGTGGGCTGCAGCGCACGGAGGTCAGCAGCGCTGGGGTCCAACGGCCCCCATTCTCCCGACGGACGGCAATCACAAACGTGTCCACAGAGCTGCCACATCCAAAGGGATGGAGGAAGTATACTAAGTATTATTGAAAAAATAAAACACCGTCAATAACCTGTTATTCATTCCCCCAAAGATAAACTAGCACATTAGCAGCAATCAAGGAGTATCTAGTAGGTACTGCATCTAGAGCAAGCAAGTATATATCGGGAGCAGTCCAGCCAGCGTGGATCAGTCTGGCTCTATTATTAGTTGGATTGATGGTGATTTAATTTGCCGCAGAATTCCTCCAAGTCAAAGCACTCGGCCAAGACTACTACTGCAGCATCAGCATCACGTATTTGTATGTCGGCTAGACGACACATCGCCGCTGCGGCTGCATGCGCGCTCTCCCCGCACCGAGCAGGAGCAACCGCATGCCCTGCCCATTCTTGCCGTGTGTACGTGCGCCGCCATCGATCCCGCGGGCGGCGGTCGCCATGCGCGGACGCGCCAAGGTTGGACGCCTTGCCCCTATGTCTGCGTCGCTTCAGCTAAAAAACTGTTTCAGTTTATAAGTCAACAATGTTTTTTCTTATAAAAAATCAGCTATTTCTATAGTATTTTGGCTTATCGTCCGGCTTATAAGTTATGCCGAACAGCTTAATTATTGTCCCGCTACAGCCATTCGTGTCGCGACGCGGAGCCTTCAGAATCTGCTGGTGAAGGTAGTTTTTTTTTTTTTTAAAAAAAAAACAGCAGCTGAACAGTGCAGTATATGTATATTTGGGACTTGGGAGGCTGAGATCGTGTTTTGACTGGGAGCATGCGGCCGGCAGCTGTGCGTCAGGAACTCAGTATATGATATGATATGACATAGAGGAATTCAGTTCAAGGGATGGAGAAGCTGATGGATGAATCTCCCGTCCACGAAGACTTACTACAACTTGGCGCATCCAACAAAGCGCGTGACTGGACGTCCAGAGGAACGACGTAAGATGATGGTTAGGTTAGGCCATTAGGTGTACGTTGAGGTGTAGTTACGCGGGTTTTTTTAGACATGGGCCAGCTAATAACACCGGTGTCCTCCTGTCCGGTCCCTGTACATGTCAATGGATTTTTGTTTTCTATATCTACTTTTCCAACATCATCACATGTTGAAGAATGTAAGACATGCTGGAAGCCAGCAGTTTATTTGTGCTCGCCATGGCCTGGGGCCGGAATAAACTAGTTAGTACTACCAAAGTCCCGCAAACAACTTAATTCTAAAACCAAACAATCTTAAATTTAACTAAGTTTATAAAAAAACACAACAATATTTATGATATTAAAATACAATCAGATTCATGCATATAATGCCATATATTTTCTTCTATAACGGTAATTTTATTTAGTGCTATAGCATGTGTTGATGATCTACTCTTTAGAACAATACTAAATAAATTTAGTTATAGAAACAACTCTAAAGAGTTTACTTTCTGCTGGATGAGGGTAGCTAGTACAACCGCCTTAATCATGCATCCCGAAATATAAGTCACGAATTGGTTCACTGCTGTGCACCCATCTCACCTCAAGCAATAGCATAGCCCTCCGATCCCTTTCATGGGTATGGACCAGGCCCGCGACTGTAACGACCACAGATCCGGAATGGGACGTCAAATCGAGCTATATCGAGGCTTGCCATTTTATTCCAGGTCAGAAAACACGTAACTGAACCATCATACCTTCTCAGCACACCAATATACCTATAATATACAAGAAATCTAGTGGGAATACCGGTGACTAAACTTTATTCCAGGCCACATATATTGGATATTTAGATCCAATTAAAAGAGTATTAAACATAGACCAATTGCACAACTAATTTTATAAATGAAGACTAATTCACGAGATGAATCAATTAATTTTAGCTAATTAATCTATGATTAGTCCTGTGATACTACAGTAGACATGTGCTAATTACTATTTAATTAGATTAATAGATTCTTCTCGTGAATTAGCCACAACTTACGCCATTGGTTTCATAATAATTAGATCATGTTTAGTTTTTCCAATTGGCATCTAAACATCCAATGCACAAGAACTAAAGTTAAGTCATGGAATCCCAACACCAAGTACGGCCTCCCTAGAAAACTAAATTTTGATATGTTTTAAGTCAAACATGGAATAGTACTATCTCCATTTCAAATTATAAAGCGTCAGAATATGAATGTATTCTCTCCATCACAGAATTATAGTCGCTTGGGTGTACGTGCCACAAGTTTAACTTGATTTATAGAAAATAAGTGCAATGTTTATATCTTCAAATAATTATATTAAAAAACTAGATTCAAAGATCTTTCCGATGATACTAATTATAATACCAATCGATGGTGCTTATTATTTATAAAAAATGCCGGTATTTATTTTTCGAGAAGCGAAAGCGACGAAAATTCTAGGACGGAGGGAGTACATACCTAAAAAAATCAAAACATCTTATAATTTAGAACCAAAAGAGTAGTAGAAGTTAGAAGATGTTTTTTTTTGGCTCAGACATGTTAGTTGTCCTCGAAATCAATTTAGTTTGGTATGTTTATCATGAGAAATAGTTAGTTCGATTTCGATACAATGATTTTAATCTATTTATTTTGTCTGTTTTGTGACGGAGTTTTATTCCTCCAACAATCTATTCTGATGGTGGAAAAGTATAAACTTGATTTGGGGTTTCTGTAGCTGATGTTTAGGCGAGTGAATTTTGGGACCACAGAAGTCTCTCGCATGACAATGGTGTTTGTAGGTGTTCTTTTCTTTAATTGTTGCTCTTTCATTGCGATTTTGAATTCCAACAGCTATATAAGTTTTTGATGTGCTCCTATTTTATGGTCATTTTTTGACAAAGTATTCATCTTTTATAACGCTAATCATTTTTTTTTATAAATCTCGGATATAAAACATTCTTTTGAGCGTTTTTATTAACAAGCTTGGAACTTCTGTTTTTTTTATCGAGAGAATGATAACGACATCACACGCTATACTTGACCAAAATGCAAGTGCGCCGCTGCCCTTTTCCCGTTCACTCCGCTTCCCAGCCGTGGCACTGCAGCCTGCATGTGCTCACAAGTCAACCCACTGCATTGACCGCCAGCCAGCCAGCTGCCGCCAGCCGCGCGCGCGCGAGCTCAAACCTCAAAGAGTCAAGACCACCACCACGTGCTCACCGCCTCACCGCCCGTCCGGCCCATCCCAGCCTCACCGCACGAACGGGCACGGCCACGCCGCGCTCCGCTCTGCCTGCCACCCGGCCAATGCCGACGCCACCACCCGCCCCCGCCCGCCTCCTCCTCGCGGGCGCACCCCTCGTCATCCTAGCCCTCGCCGCAGCCGCCGCCGCCAATGCTGCGACGCCGCCGTCGCCGGCCGACGCGCTGCTGGCGTGGAAGTCGAGCCTGGGCGACCCGGCGGCGCTGTCCACTTGGACGAACGCCACCCAGGGCTCCATCTGCAGAACCTGGCGCGGGGTCACCTGCGACGGCGCCGGCCGCGTCGTGTCGCTCCGCCTGCGCGGGCTCGGCCTCACGGGCGGCCTGGACGCGCTGGACCCGGCGGCGTTCCCGAGCCTCACCTCCCTCGACCTCAAGGACAACAACCTGTTGGGCGCCATCCCGGCGTCCTTCTCGCAGCTGCGCGCCCTGGCCACGCTCGACCTGGGCAGCAACGGGCTCAACGGCACCATCCCGCCGCAGCTCGGCGACCTCTCGGGCCTCGTCGATCTCCGCCTCTTCAACAACAACCTCGTCGGCGACATCCCGTCTCAGCTCAGCAGGCTCCCAAAGATCGTCCATTTCGACCTGGGGTCCAACTACCTGACTAGCGCCCCGTTGTCGCCGATGCCCACGTTGGAGTTCCTCTCGCTCTCCCTCAACTACCTCGACGGCAGCTTCCCGGAGTTCGTGCTCAGGTGCGGCAACATCACCTACCTCGACCTGTCGCAGAACGCCTACTCCGGTCCGATCCCGGACGCGCTGCCGGAGCGGCTGCCGAACCTGCGGTGGCTCAACCTGTCAACCAACGCGTTCTCCGGTCAGATCCCAGCGTCGCTCAAGAGGCTGACGAGGCTCAGGGACCTGCACCTTGGCAGCAACAACCTTACTGGCGGCATCCCAGACTTGCTCGGGTCCATGTCGGAGCTGAGGGTCCTTGAGCTCGGCAGCAACCCGCTCGGCGGGCCGATCCCGCCAGTTCTTGGCCGGCTCAAGATGCTGCAACGTCTCGACTTGAAGAACGCCAGTCTGGAGTCCACTCTGCCGACGGAGCTCGGCAGCCTCAGCAACCTCAACTTCGTCGAGCTCTCAATTAACCATCTCTCTGGGGGATTGCCGGCGTCTTTCGCCGGGATGCAGAGGATGCGGGAATTCGGCATATCGTCCAACAACCTCACCGGCGAGATCCCAGGGCAGCTGTTCACGAGCTGGCAGGACCTCATATCGTTCCAAGTGCAGAGCAACTCGCTTATGGGCAAAATCCCACCGGAGCTCGGCAAGGCGACGAAGCTACAAATTTTGTATCTCTTCAACAACAACCTCACCGGCGAGATCCCGCCGGAGCTCGGCGGACTGGTGAACCTGGCTGAACTGGATTTGTCGGCGAACTCGCTCAGCGGACCGATACCAAGCTCGTTCGGCAAACTCAAGCAACTCACGCGGCTGGCGCTCTTCTTCAACGAGCTCACCGGCAAGATCCCGCCGGAGATCGGCAACATGACATCGTTGCAAGTCTTGGACGTCAACACCAACAACCTGAAAGGCGAGCTGCCTTCCACCATCTCGTTGCTGAGGAACCTCCACTACCTATCAGTTTTCGACAACAACATGAGTGGTACCGTACCACCGGACCTCGGCGAAGGGCTGGCATTGACCGATGTGAGCTTCGCGAACAACAGTTTCTCCGGCGAGCTGCCGCAGAGACTCTGTGACGGCTTCGCGTTGAATAACTTCACGGCAAACCACAACAGCTTCAGCGGCAAGCTGCCGCCGTGCTTGAAGAACTGCTCCGCGCTGTATCGGGTGCGGCTGGAGGGGAACCATTTCACCGGCGACATCTCGGAGGCGTTTGGGGTCCACCCCAGCATGGACTATCTGGACATCTCCGGGAACAAGCTGACTGGCCGGCTTTCAGATGATTGGGGACAATGCGTCAAGATCACACGACTGAAGATGGATGGCAACAGCATATCAGGCGCCATCCCGGCGGCGTTTGGGAACATGACAAGCTTGCAGGACCTCAGCTTGGCTGCGAACAACTTGACAGGGACTATTCCACCTGAACTGGGCAATCTCAACTTCTTGTTCAGTCTCAACCTGAGCGATAACTTCTTTTCCGGGCTGATTCCGACAAGTTTGGGCAACAATTCCAAACTGCAGAAAATTGATTTGTCAGGGAACATGCTTAATGGGACCATACCAGTGGCCATTGACAATCTTGGCTCACTAACCTATCTTGATTTGAGCAAGAACAGATTGTCAGGGCAGATACCAAGTGAGCTCGGTAACCTGTTTCAGCTGCAGACTCTGCTTGATCTGAGCAGCAACTCACTGTCTGGTCCTATCCCTTCAAATCTTGTGAAGCTGGCGAACCTACAGAAACTGAATTTGTCACACAATGAGCTCAATGGTTCAATTCCAGCAAGTTTCTCTCGCATGTCGAGCCTGGAGATTGTTGATTTCTCTTACAATCAGCTCACCGGTCAAATACCGTCAGGCAATGCTTTCCAGAACTCTTCGGCTGAGGCATACATTGGGAACCTCGGGCTTTGCGGCAATGTGCAAGGCATTCCTTCTTGTGACCGCAGCTCCACTTCAGGGCATCACAAGAGAACAGTTATTGAAATAGTTTTCTCAGTAGTTGGGGCAGTGTTGCTGGCAGCCATTGTTGTTTGTCTCATCCTAGCATGCAGAAGGAGACCCAGGGAACAGAAAGTGACGGAGGCAAGCACAAGCGAACCATTTGAATCCATCATCTGGGAGAAGGAGGGGAAATTCACATTCCTCGACATCGTGAATGCTACCAACAGCTTCAATGAGTTTTTCTGCATTGGTAAAGGCGGGTTTGGAAGCGTGTACAAGGCCGAGCTCCCCAGTGGGCAGGTTGTGGCCGTGAAGCGCTTCCATGTGGCTGAGACAGGAGACATATCAGAAGTGAACAGGAAGAGCTTCGAGAATGAGATCAAGGCACTGACAGAGGTCCGTCACCGGAACATCGTCAAGCTCCATGGCTTCTGCACGAGTGGAGACTACATGTACCTGGTGTATGAGTACCTGGAGAGGGGCAGCTTGGCGAAGACATTGTACGGGGAAGAGGGAAAGAAGAAGCTAGACTGGGGCATGAGGGTGAAGGTGGTCCAGGGGGTTGCTCATGCCCTGGCCTACCTGCACCATGACTGTAGCCAGCCCATTGTTCACCGTGACATCACTTTGAACAACATCCTGCTTGAGTCGGAATTTGAGCCGCGGCTGTCTGATTTTGGCACAGCGAAGCTGCTTGGCTCTGCTTCTACAAACTGGACTTCTGTAGCAGGATCATATGGCTACATGGCTCCAGGTAATCTTGCATCTGCCTACAATTCATGAAGCATGTAGTTTTGCAGATTTTAACTTGGAATACACAATACCTGATCTGAACTATTAAGTACACCAGTTACAACTAAGATCCCTCCTATTGCCGAAAAGTAATGTTATGAATTCAGATGTTTATCAAACTGGACTTCTGTAGCAGGATCATATGGCTACATGGCTCCAGGTATCTCACTACATTCATGGAGCATATAGTTTTACAGATTTTAAGTTGAATACATAACACCTTATCTGAACTATTAAGTACTAGTACACTGGTAACAACTAAGATCCCTCCTATTGCCGAAAAGTAATGTTACGAATTCAGATGTTTACATCAGCACTGACTACTGAGGCATTTTGCTTGATGATGTATCATGACGCGGCATCCTAACTTGTGGCAGCTCTGGTTTTACTCTTGCAGAATTGGCATACACAATGAAAGTCACAGAGAAATGCGATGTTTACAGTTTTGGAGTGGTTGCTCTGGAGGTAATGATGGGGAAGCATCCTGGTGACCTCCTAACCTCCCTGCCTGCTATCTCCTCTTCCACAGAAGAAGATTTATTACTCCAGGACATACTAGACCAGTGGTTGGAACCTCCAACGGGTGAACTTGCAGAAGAAATTGTGTTTGTGGTGAGAATTGCACTCGCCTGCACACGGGCAAATCCTGAATCGCGGCCTTCCATGCGATCAGTTGCTCAAGAGATATCAGCGCGTACTCAGGCTTATCTTTCAGAACCGTTCAGACAGATCACAGTAAGCAAGCTAACAGACTACCAGAAGTGATGTTTGCTTGTGCAAAGGTTTGAAGCTCAACAAGTGAAAATTGTAGTTAATGTGTTTTTTCGGATGCAGTTTGAGAGGACTAATTTTCTCTCAGTTTGCGTACTGGCAGACCACCAAACTAAAAAGGAGATCCTCAGAAGTCTCTATGTACACAAAGCTGTATTGAATTCACTATTACGCTGATGTTCATTTTTCTCCCTGTCAAGGGGCTACACATGTAACTGTACGATAGATAGTGGAAAAGCAACAAGTTGTAACTTGTAAGAGGTGTTCTTAAGCCACTTTTCTTATTATTTCTCAAATAGTAGGTGACAAGAGCTTGTTCTGAAATGATACAGCACATATGTCTCACTACTTGAACAGTTTTATGTTTTCCACGGAAGTCAGGACGATTGCTGTTGACTGCAGCGATCATATATTTGTAGAAATGTAGCAAGAAGGGTAGACAGACTGGAACATGTTCTTTACAGGTAGAAAAAAGACCCTACAGGTGCATATGAAGTGACCTATATTTATTTATTTATTGAAATTGCAGTATAACAACCGACTGTAATTCGTTTGAACTTCTTCCCAACATCTATTATGCTGGTGTTCAACGTGGTTGAGGAATCCCGTTTGCTATCAGCAGGTGAGTACCTTTTTGTGGTGCATCTGCTAGGATCGGCTGGCAGCCTGCCAGTGGCACTCGCGCTGCTCGGTAACAATCTAGCTTCATTTGGCAGCAGCCAACTAGCTGGATAACAGCGGCACCCAACTAACTGGATAAAAGCGATGCGCAATCAGATAGCTAGAATTTTGGGAGGAGAGGAAGACCAGGGTAGTTTAGGGTTCTATGTTTGACTGTTTGTTCAACATGTATGGATGCTCAACTACCTCTTGTGCTCTTTGCATCCTGGTGACCTCTTAACATCCCTAGTTCCCTACTGGCTATCACCTCTTCAACAGAAGATGATTTGTTACTATGGGACATATTAGACATTGCAGAAGAAACTGTAAATGTTCATCGCATACTCAGGCATATCTTTCTGAACCAACCCGACAGATCCTAGTAAGCAAACTAATAGACTACCAGAAGCAATGTATACCTGTGCAAAAATTCCAACAGCTCCAGCTCTAGAGCCTTAAGATTCTCAAGTTCTAGTACCAAAGACAAGAACTAGGAAAGTTTATTGGTACAACTGGTTGATACACTATGAAATTCGCCAATTGCAAGAATTAGTGTGTAGTCAACTTAGGTGTTTTAATTTATTGCCATATTTATTATTTATTGCTCCATTTGATGAGAAGGGTGAAATATGTAACTGAATATAGATATTAGCAGGTAGCAAGCAAAGAGAAACTATTGTCGACTGTGCATGATAAGTTCTTAGTTCTCTGAATCTTTTTGACGATGGATGTGCAGCTCCCTGCATAAGTTTTCCCTGAATGGATGATGGATCTATCTATGCTACTTCTTGAAAATAATTTCATATACATATTCTTTTGATAATTGTAGTAGAAATGAATCAAGTACAAAAAAAGTAAGAACTTCTAAACATATCATATCAGAAAGGACATATAATTGATTTTTTTTTTTTTTTTTTTTTTGAAATTGCTATATAACAGTTGACTATATTCCTTCTGGCCTTCCTCTCACATTACATCTCAAAGTATACAAAGAAAGGCAGCAAATCTCCTGATATACTAGAGAAGAAAAAGAGAGGATTGGATTGCTAAGTATAGTAGAGAAAATAGCATTACTAGCTCCATTCTTCAGCTTGCATCACTTGTAAAAAACATAGGTACAGATGATGGATCACTCTTTTCTTTCGAAAGAAAATGATTGATAGGCTGCATCTTTTGCATAATTTTGTATTGCATGCGATCGGCAAACAAGAAAACAGAACACCTCAACTTCACAATGGAAAAGAGCATCCCATACCACAGCCAGAATCCAAAAACAATTCCACCAATCACACAGTAGTACAGCCATTGGTCCTGGCATTCTCCACCATTTTCCTCATCAAATGCATGTGACGAATCTTGGCAAGAAATGTTCAAAGGAGGTCCACAGAGCCCAGGATTGTTGCTGTAAATTGATGGGTCATTAAGTGTCTGAAGTTGACTCCCAGTGGGTATCTTGCCCGATAAATTGTTGTTTGAGAGATTCAGGGTATTGAGGGATATCATACTACTCAAGCTGGGAGGAATGGTTCCAGATAGTTCATTCATTGAGAGGTCAAGCGACTCAAGAACTTTCAAACTTCCAATGTTTTGAGGAATTCCACATGACAGATTATTCCTTGACAAGTTCAGAAATCGAAGGCCTTCGAGATTGGTTAACTCATCAGGGATGCAATGAGACAGTGAATTACCTGACAAATCGATGCCCGTCATCAACTCAAGTATTCTTTGGAATATCAGCTCTTGTCCCTTCCAGATGATGTCAATTCTATCCTGATAGGTGGACCCATCTAGCGATCCTATACTGGAATTAATTTTTGGATGCTTCATGGAAGGTAAGCTTCCAAACTCTCTTGGGATCACTCCTGTCAATTTGTTGTGGGCCAAGTCTAGCAACTGAAGCTGTGAAAGCTGTGATAACTCTGGAGGAATATGACCAGTGAAGTTGTTCGATGCAAGTCTAAGGATTTTCAGTGCCGGAACACTGCTTCCAATCCAAGGAGGAATTTCACCATGGAACCTGTTGTTCCCAATATCTACAGTGGCCAGCTGCTGGCATCCCCCGACGACAGTTGGAAATTCTCCAGTGAATTTATTCCCGGCAAGATGGAGCGATTCTAGAGAACAGTTGTGGGTCGACGGGGCTTCAGGGATCTTACCCGAGAACGAGTTGTTTGACAGGTCCATAAACTGCAGAGCCTGCATCTCCCACCAGCAGTCCGGCAGCTCTCCGGTGAGGTTGTTGTTGGACAGGTCCAGTATCTGCAGGGACAGCAGCCTGCAGAAGGCCGAGCCGGACCTATTGGAGGAGGAGGAGGAGCTGTTGAGCCCGTTGAAGCTGTCGTACAGGCGCCGTGCCGGTGCCACCACCTCATCGGAGAAGTTCTCGTCGTCGAAGCTCCCGTCAATGTCGTCGTAGTCTCCCGGTGCCACCTCATCGGAGAAGCTGTCGTCGGCGAAGCTCATGTCGAACTCATCAGGGTCCATGCTCATCGCTAGGTACACTGAGGAGGATAGCAGCAGGAGGCAGAGGTAGATGAGAAGGGTTTGGGAGCCCCGTGCGTGCTCTGCCATGGCTAGCTCTGGGTTTGAGTCTTGGAAACTAGTGGTAGTGGCGGCTCTTTTGTTGCTTAGTTTTCAGTTCGGAGGCCACTTGTGTATGATTAAGTAACAAGGCCAACATGGTTGACGACGACCAAAGACTGGCGGTCGTTGTGGAATTTGCAGCACACATGGTGCACGCGCAACACGGCATTAGGAGGAGGACTAGCGGTGCAGTGCACTGGCCGGCAAGACTGACTGACTCTGAGTGAGAGCGACGATCCGACTACTAGGTCTTGTTCAGGCCTTGTTTAGATGGAGGTTGGAAAGAGAGTGTAAAGTCCTGTAACACTTCCAGTGTTTTTGTCCACTCTCTCTCCATCACATCAATTTTTATAACCCAACTATGTAAAAAGTTATTTTTTAAATTTAATATTTATATAAAAAATTTGTGAGAGGAATTACAAAGTTTAGTTTGTTTGTGGTAAATATTGTCCACGAATCTTTTGAGGCTTCGTTTTACAACCCAACTATGTAATTAGTTATTTTTTTTATTTATATTTAATACTATTTATATAAAACAATTGAAAGAGAGAGTGAAAAAACTTGCATGTAACTAAACAAGGCCTCACTTTCCAACTTCCAAGTTTTTTTTTTCTCTCTCATCACATCAATTTATACCCTATATAAAAAGTATTAAATATTAAGTAAAAAAATAACTAATTACACAGTTTACATCACGTTTGGTTGTAAATCACGAGCCACATACAAACGAAATGCTACAGACTTTTCAATCTGGGACTTTCTTCCATCACATCAATTTCTACCCTATATATGGACATTAAATTTAGTAAAAAAATAACTAATTACATGGTTTGGTTGTAAATCACGAGACGAATTTTTGAGCCTAGGATTTTTTACAAATCTCTCTTCCCCCTCTCTCCCCCGTCTAAACAAGGCGCTAGTCAAGAACGAAGTGCACGCCGGCACAAATCTGCAGGAGAGCAAGCAGGTGGAATATCAAATGACACCCGTCTGTTCGCCTGATGGGTGATCTCATAGCATTCTGGCGGTCCGACGACTACTAGTCAAGAAAGAAGAAGAAAATGTAAAGCGAGAAGGAAATGGGTTTTTTTTTTTTTTTTGAAACAAGAGAAGGAAATGAATTTCGGAAGGGGTTCTGTGAGAAGTACCTGGGGTACTCGTTGGCGCGCAAGCCAGTCGCGTCGCGATCTCTTCCGCGTCCACTTCCTCCGGCCTCAGCCACTACGTCGTTCTGGCGAGCACTTCGGAAACGTCCGGCTTCATCTTACCTGGTGCTGCGCCTTGGATACGGTCGCAACTCACAAGATACGCAGACGCGCCGTCGACGAGGCGTTCCGTCGAACAATATCCGTGCGCGTACTGCTACCGGGCAGGCAGCCACGACGCACGGACCACATCCGTGGTCCCAGGGAGAGAATCCGGCCTCTGCAAACAAGATGGTTTGCCGAGGACCACATCCGCCATCGGATCATCCATGCTCATCGCCCGGTGGGCAGAGCATGATAGTAGCAGGAGGCAGAGGCAGAGGCAGGTGATAATACTTTGGGAGCCTCGTGCGAGATCTGTCATGGCTTGCTCTCGACTCTCGGTTCCATCCAGCCTTGGAGACTAGGATTTTTTTTTTTTTTTCTTGTTCTCTCTCTTTTTTTTTTTTTTTAAGAAAAAAGGTTATATTGCAAACCACTTGACATTGGATATGATTAAGTATCCCCAGCGCACCTGATTGACTACAACCATGGACTCGCGGTCATGGAATTTGGAGCACACTGTGCATGCCTCGTGCCTGCATTTGATTACACGGCATTAGGACTGTCAGTGGAAGGACCGGTGCCGGCAAGACTTCGAGTCAAGAAAGAAGTGCATATGGGACTACCACATTGTGAAATTTGAAAAACACGGCATAAGGCTATTGGGGACTCTCCAGGAAAGCAACTCAAACAAGTGCACGGCCGCAGGATTTGACATCTCAATCTTGGATTCTTGGGCGGGCGAGGGCGAGGGCGACTAGCCAGGTTGTTTTGCATGCTCCTCGTCCGGCCGAATGTCCCCAGGATGGGTTAGGCTGATCCATGATTCTTGTCCACAGAGTAGCTGTTGCAGTGCCAGCGCGCGGCTCGGCGTCTCGTCGTTGTCGAGGTCCATGCTCACCGCAGGCTGGACCCGGCGCAAGGCCGTTAGTTTTTGCTTGGTGCAGCACAAGCAATTCTTTTTAATTGTTACAGACTTACAGTTGCAATAATAAGTGATGAAAATAATAGTACGCGAATTGTTAACCAAAAGGCAAACCATCTGCTTTCTGCACTTCTGTTTTACATCTCAGCAGTATTATTGACTTCCATAATACTTGTTTTCCAAAACCTCCATGGCCTAGACCGTGGATGGTCGCGCCTCTCGCGCATGTAACAGTTGTATGCTTATCCTTTCTTATGATAAATCAAGGCCGGCCAACCGCTTCCAAAAAAAATAGAAAAAACCTTAGTTCCTAAGCTATCAGCAAACTGAAAAACCCAAAATCTCAAGGACTCCATAAAAACTAAAGCTCCACAGAAAAGCCAAAAACCAAAAACTATGCCAATAATTACAGAGTAACATAGCCATGTAACTTCTTGACGGCCTTCGATCATCTCAGATTTATCTCCGTTAGAACATTCTGCGCTCAGAGGGAAGCCACAGAGCCCCGAATTGTTTCCATAAATAGATGGATCATCAAGTGTCTGAAGTTGCCTTCCTGTTGGTATCTCACCCCACAAGTGATTATACGAGAGATTTAACGTGCTAAGGCAAGATAGACTTGAAATGCTCTGAGGAATAACACCTGACAATTCATTCCACGACAAGTCAAGGGACTCCAAGAGATTCAACCTGCCAATTCCTTGTGGAATGCCGCCTGACAGATTATTTCTTGACAAGTTCAAAGACCTGAGACCTTGAAGGTACATTATCTCTTCGGGGATGCTGTCAGAAAGTGAATTGCCAGATAGATCAATGCCTGTTACGAAATCAATACTTCTCTGAAAAGTTTGTTCACTGCCTTTCCAGAGTATGCTCACTCTAGCTCGATACTCATCCTGAGGCTTTGGAGTAGTCCTCTTTGAAAACACGGAAAGCCGGCTCTGTTGCACCAATTTAAGCTGGAATGCCAAGTGATCTCGGAATGGATCCAATGAAGTTGTTATTGGCCATGTCAAGTAAATGAAGGTCAGAAAGCAGAGATAGCTCCGAAGGAATAATACCAGTGAAATTGTTGGATCGAAGCATGAGAACTCTTAAAAGAGGAACACCTGTTCCAATCCAAGACGGGATGTCACCAAAGAAATTGTTGTCCCCAATATCCAGTGTCCTTAGCTTCATGCATTTCTGAACAATAGATGGAAAAGTTCCAAAGAATCTGTTGTTATCAAGATGAAGTGACTGGAGAGGCAAATCATAGGTTGCTGAGGTAGGAAATTCTCCAGAGAAGATGTTGCCAGACAAATCCATAAATTCCAGAGCTTGCAAGTTCCACCAGCAACTTGGGAGCTTCCCACTCAATTGGTTATTCGAGAGATCCAGTGACCTCAGAGAAGACAAGCTACAGAAAGATGCATCAATACTGCCAGATATGCGGTTTCCATTGAGGAATAGAGTTGTGAGACGGGTGCATTGTGACCAATCTGACGACAGGCTCCCCGTAAAATGGTTCTCTGAGATGTCCAAGTGTTCCAAGCTCGGATGGACACCAAACGCCTCTGAGATGTCGCCGGTGAAGTGGTTCTGATGTAGTCGCACCTGGTACAGCAAAGAGCAGTTCCGTAGACATGGTGGCAGCGTGCCGCTGAAATTGTTGTGGTTCGCTGTGAAGTTATTCAGCGCGAAGCCATCACAGAGGTACCGTGGCAGGTCACCCGAGAAACTATTGTTCGCGAAGCTCACGTCGGTCAGGGCCAGCCCTCTGCCAAGGTCCGGAGGCAGGGTGCCGCTCAAGTTGTTATCAAACAAGGCGAGGTATCGGAGATTCCTGAGAGACGAGATGGTGGAAGGCAGCTCACCTTCAAGCTGGTTGGTGTTCAGATCCAAGACCTGCAGTGCCGTCATGTTCCCAATCTCCGATGGGATCGCGCCGTTAAGCGCGTTGAAGAAAAGTGCCAATCTTGTGAGCTGCCTGAGGTTGCCCAACGAGCTTGGTATTGGTCCGCTGAGCCAATTCGCTGACAAATCCAGTTCAGCCAGGTTTGCCAACTCGCCGAGCTCCGGCGGGATCTTGCCGGTGAGATTGTTGTTGAAGAGATACAAGATTTGCAGCTTCGTCGCCTTGCCGACCTCAGGTGGGATTTTGCCCATAAGCGAGTTGCTCTGCACTTGGAACGATATGAGGTCTTGCCAGCTCGTGAATAGGCGCCCTGGGATATCGCCGGTGAGATTGTTGGACGATATGCTGAACTCCCGCATCCTATGCATCCCGGCGAAAGACGCTGGCAATCCCCCAGAGAGATGGTTAATTGAGAGCTCGACGAAGTTGAGGTTGCTGAGGCTGCCGAGCTCCGTCGGCAAAGTGGACTCCAGACTTGTATTCTTCAAGTCGAGACGTTGCAGCATCTTGAGCCGGCCAAGAATTGGCGGGATCGGCCCGCCGAGCGGGTTGCTGCGACATGGACCCCAGGAAGTCTGGCACGCCGCCAGTAAGGTTGTTGCTGCCAAGGTGCAGGTCCCTGAGCCTCGTCAGCCTCGCGAGCGACGCTGGGATCTGACCGGAGAACGCGTTGGCTGACAGGTTGAGCCACCGCAGGTTCGGCAGCCGCTCCGGCAGCGCGTCCGGGATCGGACTGGAGTAGGCGTTCTGCGACAGGTCGAGGTAGGTGATGTTGCCGCACCTGAGCACGAACTCCGGGAAGCTGCCGTCGAGGTAGTTGAGGGAGAGCGAGAGGAACTCCACCGTGGGCATCGGCGAGAACGGGGCGCTAGTCAGGTAGTTGGACCCCAGGTCGAAATGGACGATCTTTGGGAGCCTGCTCAGCTGAGACGGGATGTCGCCGACGAGGTTGTTGTTGAAGAGGCGGAGATCGACGAGGCCCGAGAGGTCGCCGAGCTGCGGCGGGATGGTGCCGTTGAGCCAGTTGCTGCCCAGGTCGAGCGAGGCCAGAGAGCGCAGCTGCGAGAGCGACGCCGGGATGGCGCCGGTCAGGTTGTTGTCCTTGAGGTCGAGGGAGGTGAGGCTCGGGAACGCGGCCGGGTCCAGCGCGTCCAGGCTGCCCGTGAGGCCGAGCCCGGGAAGGCGGAGCGACACGACGCGGCCGGCGCCGTCGCAGGTGACCCCGCGCCAGGTTTTGCAGATGGAGATCTGGGTGGCGTTCGTCCACGTGGACAGCGCCGCCGGGTCGCCCAGGCTCGACTTCCACGCCAGCAGCGCGTCGGCCGGCGACGGCGGCGTCGCAGCATTGGCGGCGGCGGCGGCAGCGAGGGCAAGGATGACGAGGAGTGAGGCCGCGAGGAGGAGGCGGGAGGCGGAGGGGGGGGGGTGGTGGCGTCGGCATTGGCCGGGTAGTAGGCAGAGCGGCGCGCGGCGTGGCCGTGCCCGTTCGTGCGGTGGGACGGGCCGGCGGGGAAGACCAGAGGGGCGGTGAGGCGGGGGGCAGCACGTGATGATGGCCTTCAACTCGCGGCTCGCGACTCGCGTCTCGGCGCCTCGCTGCGCGCGCGACTAGCAGGCTGGCAGTCAATGCAGTGGGTCGCGGAGTGAACGAGAAAAGGGGCAACGGCGCACTTTCATTATTTTGGTTGACTGGCATTTGCCCATATGTTGCTACGGGTGCTTTAAAATTCAAAGTTGCCATTATATTATAATTTTTTTGGAGCAAATTTGAAAGACTACTTAAATATAGAACCTCCAACAAATTAAAAGAATTAATTATCTGCTAGAATACCATCGTTTAACACAAGTTACAGGAAAAATGCCCAAGCAACCTTCATCTGCTGGAAGTTTAGGTTAGCACTCAAGTTTGTGGCTGCCGAGTCCTGGCTTTAAAGTGGTACAAAAATTCCTGTTGGTTAGTAGTGAATTTTAGAAATATCTTTGTTATTCTTGCCATATGTATCTTCATAAGTTCAGATATCAGGATTAGAACAATACTAGAAATGGTCATGGCGTTGCCGCGTATGGCCAGTGTGTATGCGTGTTTATATATTTGTATCTACGTCATATATTGCAAGTATATTATGTTATTTATGTATATTCATTTGGAGTATCTATATGTGTGACATGATGTACTCGCATACACGAATGTACGAAATATCATGTACCATATATAGTGAAGTATTATGCTATGTATATGTATTTACGCGATTATTTATATTCGAGTATTTGTACTATGAGTTAGCGTTAAATAAAAGAATTAGGAAATAAAGATTAAAAAAGGGTATAAATTTATAGGGTTTGATTTTTGAAGTTTTTGTATGGAAGAATTACGGGATTTACGTAGCAATTTAAATAAAGAAAATAACTCTATTAAATATTTTCAGAAAACTGTAGATAAATCTATATCTATATTTTTTTTAAAAAAATTACAATAGAACATGCATACGATGTTATGTGCTTAGATTATATTGCTAATTGTGTAGAGTACAACAAACTTGGTTTGGTATTTTTCTGATTTTTATTTGATTTGTTATAATTTTTATAAAATTTCAGCCGATTTATGTAAATAATAAATTCAGGAAAAATGGAAAACTGAGTTGGGCCATATTCAGCCTACCGAGGCCCAAGTGGGGAGAAAATCCGGCCCAAAAAAAGGCCCAGCCATGGGAGGAGGCCTGGATAGACCGTGGGTTGGTTTTGAAAAAACTTGAGGGCTTTTTTGCAAGAAAATCTGAGAGAGGGCTGCGGGTTGATTTGCCTAAAGTTGGAGGGCCTTTTGCAAAATGACCGAGAGAAGCCCGATCTGGGCCGTCCGACCGACCGATCGGACGGCCGAGAACGGCCGGCGACGTGGCCACTCTCTTTGGGCCTCTTTTGTTGCAACTTTCGTAGTATAGAGATTTTTGACATCAATACAGTTTTCAAAACTCCGCTAAGACAAATATCCAAACCTTGGTTAGCACCCAAATTACCAGGTCTTCAAAACACAGAAATTATCAGAAGTTTAGAGAAGTTAGTCTGCTAAAACCATCCCATTAATTAGATTGATGGGATACCGTATTATTTGGGGGTAAAATTGATCCATGGAGAGAAAAAGGACCAACTATTGCTGTTTTTGCAATCTCTATTCTTATCTTGTGAGGCAGGATAAAGGAAAAAAACATATGGTGTTCTAATCTTCATGAGGACAGTTCATACACAAAAGAAATGCAGAGGAAACAGAGCAACAGACTATCCAAAGAAGCATGCTTGTGAATATTTTTTACCTACATGCTTGTGAACTGTGAACAGGGCTGTGAGAATAGAGAAGTGACATACATTAGCTTGTCCAAAATGTCATATAATTATAAACAGAGGATGTACTTGTCTAGAAATATATCCAACTCATTTCACTAAAGGAAGTACACCATGGAAGAATGAACTTGAAATATATATGCACCAGACATAACACCTGTGAGAATACATTATTTCTGGAAAATAGAAGCAGAAACTGCATGTTATAATGTTGAAGTAAACCCCTTGCACAAGCTCTGAAAGAGTAGTAGAAACTGCATGCTTCCACTTGTGTCAACATTAAACACAACTACTTTTACGAAGACTTATTGAATAGCTCGGATGAGATATGAATGTATATTTCTTGAATACAAAGGGGGCATGATGATGAACTTCTTCCGAGCCGATGAACCAAACACAGGTACTAAAAGGCTATAAAGGTAGTAAAAGGAGAATAAAGGTGAATCACAATTTAGAAGAATCTCATATTCATTCTCATGGTAAAATTCCGTGCAGCTTAGAAGGACCTTTATCATCTTGACATCCCTGACATTCCAAGTGCCGAGATATCAATCAAGATGATGTTGCAAGCAGCAGCAACTAACCTTTCCGGTGCCACTTCCAGGTAGAAGAAAAATGCAGAACATATCTCTATCATCTTCGTCATGTAATGTTGCAGGTTGCACAAGCACCACCAGACAAATCACCCTAGTAAACCTACACGTATCAACATAAAAATTTTAAATGGGTAAAGCACAGAATATTTCGCAAGATGGAAAAAAGTGGCAGTAA